>JAJNBT010049960.1:0-18742 GCA_028455955.1 Notopais sp. p TS-2021 | reverse complement strand
TAAGTCTAAATACTTAGATTATTAGGACTAATCCTCAGTTTTCGCATGGTAATCTACTGTATCAATGATCACCTCTTTCAATTTGACATACTGTCTATTCTGTATCACTATATTTATATCAGGGTATTCTATCTGCAATTGTTACAATTTATAGAATATATATAACAATTCTTTATAACGGATCACTACTGTGGGTAATTTATATAGTCTAATCAACATCATAGCCTATGTACTGTGCTATGTAAGTAAGGGTACCTTTACGGCCTAGCCTACAACTGTGCATTTTATTAGAACTCTTTACTTACCAAGAGATATTAGATTTTTAAGATCCTCCCCCTTTCCCCTGGTTGGTCCAATGTTTTCATGCCCAGCTGTAAGCGAGCTCATGATAGGTTTAATATTTCGGTGTGATAATGGAATATTCTAAAAGAAAAATGGATTCCACAAGGTTTATCTCATCCCCCACTTATCCCCAGATTTTCTAATTCACCCATGAATTCCCAAATCTTACATGCTTTCCAGTTACTAGGCTGGTCTCGATTTTGCACAAATTATTTAAAAGTCATGCTTCGAACCTTACTTCTAGAAGTTACCACCATGTGATATTCTATCTATTCTATGACATTCTAAAAATGATAAAAAATAAAAAATTCCCAAACTAATTCATGTCCTCAAAATGATATTTTTAAATGTCCCATTAATATATGTGAACAATTTTGACGCTCATATATGCCAATTAAATGCACTTTATTTTTAATCGTAATTGCGCAAATGATTTAGAAGCAATTTTGTGCTTGATTCTTATATTTTGTATGTTATGTGGAAATTTAATTCCATCAATTTCTACAATATATGTATAATAAAATTTTCCATATAGTCCAGCAATTAATTTTATTCTCCAGATTTAAAATAGATATTGTATTGTTTCCATATTACGACTACGCACCTCAAATTTTAATTAATTTTTTTAAAAATATGATCTAATTTATCTACGCAATAATGTACTTATTTGCGTGCAATTCATTTTTTCGGCGTGATTTATTACAATTTTCTAACCTAGGTTTCACAATTATCTTGTTCAGAATCCTTAATTCAACCCTCACTCATGAGTGGATAATTATAATCTTATAATTTAGTCAAGTGCTCAGTCTTGACCTCCATATGGACGTAGTTATACATAATATATTTGAACCCCCTGCTTAAATAGGATCGTCATTATTATCTTTCATTCATAATGCGAACCTCAACTTGGTAATTGTTGTATATGTTTAAATGGCAATATGAAATGCATTTTTGACCATAGAAGCCTTTACAGAGGTTTTCTTCTATTTGAGAGACTTATTGTCCGCTCCCTTTACAAATTCTATTTGCCAATGATTTCCGATGTTTGTAATATTATCGACTTGTAATATACCTTAATCGTGCAATTAACTCAGCTTATCTACGTAAGGAAAGTCTTAATACTTGCTCCTGCAATGTTATCCAATGTGAACTGATTGAACAGGAAATTATACAAAAAATGATTGTGGTTATAGTAATCTCAATCCCTTATTTGAACTACGCAATTAATTACACTGAAATATATTTCATTCAGCGTTCAATTTACATGTTTAATTAGGACATGCTAGTGTGACCTGATATAATTTATGTTAACTGGAATCGATCGGCTGATCGTCTCCTATGATTAATCCAGGATCCTGTATGAACTAAGCTTTTGCAGCTCGATGTTACGTACAATATGTACTATATCGATTTATGCATAATTCATTGATTACATACATCTAAAATTTTACATCTTAATCTACTAGAATATATTATATTTTTCATTGAAATCATAACAGAATTACAAGAGGCAAGGAGTATTTGTCCAGTTTGTCACGCGTATTATGTAAATCAACTAATTATGTTTACTTATACATTCGACTATTACCTGTGGCTAATCAACTAGAAATGTTCTTTGTGCTATCGTCGCCTCAGTACGGTCTGAAAATGCGATCAAAATGCGATCATTGGTTCTCAATGGAGGCTACCCAATGGTGACTCTTGGTTACCAATGTACTTTTTACAACCTGGGACTATTTATTCCGTGCGTCTCGCTTTTATTATCTGTTATGGAAATACAGCTGAGTCTTTTATGGTTTCAGACTGTAGTTTCTAGGATATAGTAACTATTTAAAACATTAATTATTACAGCAAACCTTATTATACCAATTATTTTATGGGTTCAAAGTTAGTACCCATAGGACTAATACCGCAATAGCATAATTTATTAATGCTACATCAAAACTAATTAGTCAGTTTGCCTCCTATATGAAAAAAAATATTTATTTCTACAGAAAGTTTTATAAATTTCATCGGCCTCGATTGCCGAACCATAGTTCATAACTATAGTTTAGTTGAAAAAAGTTTTGTCAGTATTTCTATTAAATGTTTTCACATAAATATGTTCGCCTCATGAATTTACCGTGAGACGCTTACTAACTCGGTAGCGTTTTCTTACATCTTCCAAAAGTGTAATTTGCCCTAAGCGATGCATATATAGAGAATTATTTTTAGGAGAATTATTATAACAAATAAATATTAATGGGTGTTATCCGATGTCTATTATGTGTGACCATGAAATAAATTAACTTTATTTAATATTTAAAATAGTCAATGCTATAATATATTTTTAGTAAATTATTCAATTATTTTCCCAGCTGCTACAAAAAATATTTATTTTTCAAAGTATCGTGTAAAACTGGAATGTCAATCAAGTTATATGACTCTTCAAACTCTCCCAAGCCTAGCTCACCTTTCAGGTTTTATTGCCCCTTAGTGACCGACTAAGAGTTGTTACTAGATGCATTTTAGCGCATAGAAACTTCTCTTGGTTAATTTTAATGTTTTTATACCTGTATTTTGGGAAAATTTGTAAGTTTCTCAACAGGAATTTTTCTCCCAAATCTCTAATTTTTCCTACCTGTATCAAAATTATAACGGCTTATTTTTACATGAAGAAAAAAAATTCATTTTGTTACATATCAAAACCCTCAATCTTAAGTTAAACTAAAGAATTATAGTACCAAGTTGTTGGAAATTAAATGACCGTCAATTTGATGTGACACAGTCTATGTTTCTGTAGGAGGTTTTTCCACCAATTTCTGTAGGTGCAAAAACCTATTGTCCTACTGGTATATACTAGGCCAGACTATGGCTCCTAAATCCTACTGTTACTTCGAATCCAGGAAAACTGCCCTTTCGTACGTGATAAGCGTGGTCGAAACTAGGAACAGTTCACGGAGGAGTTTGGTTCACTGCTCGGAACAGTTACCCATAGAAGGCTATAGTACAGAAATACATTTAATTTTGCTTCACGAAGAACACTAACTTGTTTTCAGAAACGGAACTGAAGAGGAATGATTGTGAAAAGAATTGATCAGTGATAAATATTAATTTGAAGTTTATTATTATTATCTTAAATTCTCCTATCAGGATTACTTTTTGTATTTCTATATATATATTACTGTACTGTTTCGACGATACACTCGGTTGATGTCGTTTCCAAAGTTGATGTCTCCAGTTGATGTGCCGTAATATTCCAATGTCTTTTAAAATAAAGTTGTTACTGATTAATCAACCTCGTGTCTCTTATTATCCTTAGTTTGGTTATATTTAATAAAGTTACTTTAATATTTTGGCTTCTAATCTTATTATTATCCTTATTATATTGCTATCTTGTAGAAATTAGTAATTAACTGATGTTGAATGTCAATTACTCTTTATAATAAATAGTCTTTCTAAACTCAAATGGGTTTATCTTTCTTTATACTTGGTAGATTTAATTAACTTTGATTTGTTATCATTGAATAAAATAGACACAGTTGATAAATAAACACAATCTTTTTCTTAATGTTATTTTATTCATAGACCCATGCAAAGCACAGTCGTATCTATATTGAATATTTAACAAACACTTAACAAAATATATCTTCTCTGTACATGTATAAATTTGCCTAACACTTTTCTAGGACTTAAAATCACAGTGGTTTATCACATAAAATAATGGTTCATATAAAAACTATATATTATAATTATGTAATTCTTATTAAATTAATATCTTAATTCAATTATATGGTTCAGATCTATCTCGATCTTCACTGAGCTTGACTCGACCTTAGTGAGGTTATAACGTTATTTGAGACTGCATGCGTGAATATAATGAATATCTTTTAGTCGATGCACTTCGATTCTTCTTACAAATTAGAATATGGAATCTCTCTCGATTCGTTCTATAATATAGATTTCAAATTAAATACACAACTTCGAGTTGGATCACATGGATTCACTAGCAAGTCTTAACAAAAATGTAATGTTATTATTACGTTATTTTCAATACCTCTTGGCTCTATTAAATAATCGCGGTGCAAGTTTCTAATGTTGACTTTAGAATAAACAAGATATAAATAAATTCTCTTAGTTATTTGTTGAAGAGCGATTTTATAACACTTGTTTACTATACACAGGATTAGATGAGAACCCCGCTGGTAATAGGATTACCCGCGAGAATGGTTTGTGTTACAATATCGCTGTTCAATAGTCTTCATTATTGGAACATTCGGTTCCAATAATGTTTGATGATTGTTAACAATATTTATAATTAATGGTTGTAATTAATTAGCTTATATCTCAACATGAAATGGATGATTCAACATGAATCAACTTCAAAACAAAATACATATATATATTTGTTTCAGTATTATATAACATTATAAATGTTCTACATTAAATAAATATCCTTTCTATTCGAACTTATGAGTATGTGATTTATATAAATAACCTTAATATGAGTGTACTGCCTTTTCAGACTAGAATTATTATTTGTACCGTACTTTAGGCTACTTGTGTTGCATACAATTCATGCAATATGTATATTTCGAGTTATTTATCCTCTTTTACTTTTAATCAATATACGATGATTCTTAGTCATATTAATAATTAATGATTTCTATATTGACTAGAATAACAGTTTGGTTTCATGCTGAAATTGCCTTTCAAAGGTCATCAGCATTTGGTTATTACGCTATTTTACTACCTATTAAATTAATTAGAAACTTATTAACCTGGTTCTAAACTTAAATTCTTGATATTAATTAGCGTGATTTAATTTATTTCATTCTAATTTGGAGTCGATTTTCGCCGACTCCGACATACCCTCTCAAAATTCGACTCACATTTTTAACAAAAAGTTAGTAAGATATTTTAAAAATAATATCAGTCGAGAAAATCGGATTCTGAGAAGTTGCTTTCTTTATGTTTATATACGAAACAAAAATAATTCAGAGGTCATCACAAGTGAAGTCTCTGTTACATTTAGATACCTTTTGTATTTAAACTTCCTTAAATTTAGATAATAATTTTTAGTATTGTACCTTAAAAAACCTTTTTTTTTTCTTTTTCTATTTTTGATTAAAAATCTCAAATCGTCTTTCGAACGACTTACGACAAACATATTTACACAGAAAAAAAAATTAACAATTGTCTTTTTAAATTGAAATTGAGCATTTGTTTAAACAAAGAAAAATATTCTCTTTTTGTATTCCTGAGGCTTTTAGCCATGAGACGTATATAATTTTAGTAATTAATTACGAAATTAAGAGATATAAGGTCATACTAAGAAAAATTGTTGTCTTTAAAATTGTTGAGCTAACTTAGAAAAATGTTTGTGGTTATATTCACTTGTATCAAGCACTGTAAAAGCGTTCATTTGAAATTAAGAGAAACCACTTGTCGTTTGCTAACTCGTTGGTCACAAAGACAGAACTTCTTGCATTATTTGACCCTATTTTATCTATCTTACTCATGGTCCGAACAAGCTGTAGTTTTACCTCGATTGTTGAATTCTATAAGTTCTGTTCCTGGTTTTTAGAATTATCATGTCTATGAAAGGTCCCACTATTCTGAGAACTGGTGTTGGGCGCCTTCCTCCATTAAAATATGGCATGAGACAAGGAACATCTTTGAGTGTTGGTGAGGGAGATCCAAATTCGAACTCCGGAGGGAAAGTGGTTCCAAACCTTCCCCCTGTCCGAATGGAACTGCGTACTGATTTCTTAACTACTGGTAGAGTATCTACGCCTGTTTTAACGAGTAGCTGATTAAGACTAGATCTAACATTAGTCCATATGTCGTTCATCGTTTTCTTGTCTATGATTTCTTGTACTTCAAATGGGATAATTTGATTGACTGGTTGTCTTCTTTGGGGTGGACAGTCGTTTAGTCCTGCTTCGGATTTCAAGCTGAAGTCTTCTCTATTGATTAGGGCAGGATTACTAAACCATTCATATCCCCATACTAGATGTTTTAGTTTAGTCACATTAAATTTGTTTAAGATTCTTGCTGCAAACATATGTGGGATTGGTCCCAATGGATGAGGTGTAAAGCCATCTCCATAGGCTTTAGAAACTGACCGGCACAGCCAAGGTGGACGGCATGCGCCAAGATGAAAAAGTTTGCATGATGATTGGTGCATCTTCTGCGAGATATTATTAATTAACCGGATACCTATTAATTCTTCACGGCTTGTGTTTAACCTTGCGACTGCTTCAGTTCCGTGACGAAACAAATTATATCTAACCAGTGGTACTATTTCTGGCATAGTAACTAAAATTTTAACTGCAGGATTTTCTAATTTAAGGGCTTCGAAGAGGGTTTTAGTATTTCTTACTAATAAATCGACGTTTAGGTCCTCTTGGTAAGTGGAGCAATGATTGACATCCACCAAGAGTTCCTTTCCAAAAGTAAATAGGATCACAATATCTACTTCCTGTCCTCTTTGAGCCATAAATTTCATGACTTTTATGACGTTCAAACACGTCACTTCAGGTTCGTACATCAGAGATTGTATAATGATACTGGGAACAGCTTCACCATATACTTCTTCCAGAATAAGACGATAGTTCCTCAGACGAGTATCTCCGATGAAAAGCAATTGTGGTGGAGTTGAAGAATCCATGCCTGACTGTTTTTTGTGGGAACAAAACATGAGATTAGTTTGGAGTTTAAACATGACGTTATGAAAGTTAAATTAGTTCACCATCAAAATTAATACAATTTTTCTTTATCTGTTTGATTCGAGATATAAACTCAAAGATAGTGCATTCGTCCTTCTGTCAAATTCTTCTGTACTTCGTAAACAAAACGTTCTTCTTCGTAAGTTACAGATACTACCTTGTCTTAGGTAAAAATTGAAATGGTACTCATACTTATTTACATAAATGGTTTACTTCATCAATTGGTTTGGTTATAAAAAATAAAAATAAATAATTTGATACTTTGGTTGTTTGATATAGTTTCAACTCTACAAGTAAGTAAGTAAACTATGCTAGTTATTCTCTAAATTTGAACTTTCTAATTCTAGGTGAGACTCGACGAATAAATTTCTTAATATACAAATTTATTGAATGTTTGGTTCGTCTAATAATCCATTCTCCCTTCTTTACTTCATATTTTTTTCTCTTTTTTATTTTAATGTATTCAGCTAGGTATAACGAACTTGCAATAATTCTACCGTTTATTTGGCTTTTTAAAGTTTGTTTATGTATCCTTACTTTATATTGGTGTTCTTTATTGGGCTTTATCGTATTCAGGTAGAGAAAAATGGCTTGTCTATCCTGAACAGAACCAGCCTGCTCTGACAGAATGTGTTGTTTAAAATTTCTAAGGTGCGTTTCTGTCATGATATCTATTATAGACATATTTCATTTAACAAAAACTTGATTATTTCTACTTACTTTCTTAATTACTATACTTTAGATTAGTGAGTATATGTAAGATTTGTGAATTTTTCCTTTCCAAGCTTTACCAGTTTCAGAGGTTACGGACGTCTGATTACTCGCGTTTTAGGTGCTGAACCGACAGTAAAGATGCTCTGAAGTACTGTAGTTACCATGAAGTTTTTATAACAATTGGAGTGTAGGTGGTCCAGGTCTTATAAGTTCTGCAAAGAAAAATCAAACACAATTACACAACGGGACCAGGCAACACGACTGAATCAACATAACAGTAACACAATTTCGCCACAAATAAGCATTAAACAGACCGGGCCAACAGCTGTCACTTGGGTATTTTATTATTTTGTTCTTTTCCCCTTCCCTAATTTAAATAGCTAGATTCATTTGCGTGAATGAGGTTCGTGGTATCGTTTTCAGGATGGGAAAATTCTATATTTTATTTTACTCTTAATAATTAAATTCCTTAAAAACTATTCTCTCGAAGATGATTCTTTATGAAGGTACGCGTCCCCTCGAAACAAAATCGAAAAAAAAACACCATATAACTAAACATAGAAATGATTTCGGGAAATTGAAAATATGTGTAAAGACTTCCACATAGTAGTTCGAGTACATTAACATACGGAACAATAAGAAATTAAATGACGGAAATTAATGGCCATAGTTATCCGCCATGCAACTCTCAGAGATTGAGCATGTTAGAAACTCTTACAAAAGAAAACTATTGATTCAAAAGACTAATAGCATCTAACAGGGTAGGTCTAATGTTTTTCCAACTGTCCTTACTTTGTCTCAAATGTGAACTAAGACTCATAACAACGGTACTCGTACTTGATAGACCCCCTATGATACTGGGTTACAAACTAAGTAAATTAAACTGAAAAATGTAAGTGGATTAGTTTGTATAATGTTCAACACATAGATGTATCATATGTCTAGTTTTGCCGAAACTAAAATATTCGGACTAATTATTCATGATTACCATTTGAGAAAAACTGAAACGATCAATCAAGAATACTTGAGTTAATCCTATAGGTCAAGGTTATCACTTTTAGATTATTTTTCCTCACTATGTAGTTATTGGAAATCTGACCTCAAGTGAAGTTATTGTATGACCTTAAGGACCTTCTCGCTCTGCGATGGAAAACCTTATGTTTGATTTTTAACATCATAAACGCATTTTTTTATTTATTCATTCTGTCATTGAATCATTCCTTAAACTTCTTTGGTCTTTAAGTGATGGTGTACACTAAAAATGTTAAAGATTCCGTTTTCCATCTCTATCCTACTTAAAATTAAATGTATGACTTTTCTGAGTTTACTAAACTTGTTGTAGTTTTACTCCTCAAATTAATCAACCTTAAAACTACTGTATTGGTGTGAGAACTTCCTACTAGTTACTTTTACTTAAAGAAAACTATCGGTTTCTCTCCAATCTACATTCGATCGTTGTTTCCGGCGAAAAGAAATATGTGCCGAATGAAGAAAACACAAAATTTTATTCTGAACTAAATTTTCGTAATTGTCTTTATAGTAACGAAAATTCAATTCCTGTCTTCATATTATTGTCTCAATGATAATTCATAGTTACTTGTTTTTAGAATCTTAGAAATGAAAAATAAGTGTTATTTTGTTTTGTATCTCATATCGATACATAGATATGTGGTATGTCAGTAATGACAATTGATATTTTTTAGATTTTTGTTTGTTACAAAGGTTGTTCGTCCATTCGTTTTATTTTGTGTAAAATTTGTGAACAATCAAACTCGTATCTTTAGTAGAAAAAAGATATTATTGTAACGTTTTGTTATTTTGTTTGAACTTATTATTCTGCTTCCTTAAAATTTACAGTTTGTTGTGAATTGTTCATAAAGAAAAACATTGTAATAGTTCGTTTCTAAATTATTTGTAGTGTGTCTTTAGGAATTATCGCTTTCTATCCATTTGTTGCTATGAATATTTTGATAGTAATTCTCCTATATTTTAAGTGTTCTCTAGTAATCAGTAGATCTCTCGTAACTTCGTGTTTTTGTTAACGAGCTATCTGTCTTTTCCCGAGTTTAAAATTTAGATATCTACTGTATTTGTGTTTGAGTAAATACCCTTGTATATTTTCCTTTTTTGTCTTTTTTAGAAAAAAAAACTTTTTTATTTTCTCATTCACAACTTCTGACTATCCTAACTAATATTCTTATTCTATTAAGTTTGTGTGTTTTGAGTTGTGCTTCCTACAGAGAAAAAATATTGATTTAACATATAAAAATTAATTAATTGTACATTAAATCATTGGTATTTACTATGTTAAATCATTCATTCAATTGCAAATGCATTGGACTTTGCAATAAATTACATTAAATTTCCTAGTCTTATATGTATTTAAACATTGATTTCTATCTACATGACCGCCTACCAGGGAGATCCGCCCTCACAAAAAGGACGACGTCACATCAGACAATCACACAGACTCGAAAAACAAAATCAATGTTAATCTTAGTTTATACATATTAAAAATTATTTAAATTATTCGGGATTTATTGATGTTTAATAAATTCCGTCATCTTTTCTTTGTAATTAGTTTCGTATGATCTTAAAGATTCGTGTTTTCCTACCAACACTGAACCTGGTATATGCATACGTATATTCTCGATTTTATAAATTGGGTCTTTGCATACTTTAGATTTATGACGTGGTAATCTGCCCATTACTTTGTCTAAAGATAGTGAAAGTTTGTCTATCATAAAGTGAATGTACGCTAAAACTTCGCATTGTGAATTATTGGCATTTAGATTAATGTGCGTATTGCGCAATTTTTGGTAATGCTCTAAAGCTTCCATATATATATCACGCATTGTATTTTGATCGTGTTTCTCAGTTATAGCGTTAACTTTATTATACAATGTGAAGATTTCGTTATCTCTTTTAATTTTTGTTTTTTCACACACTAATTTTTGGTACCCAGCTGCTAGGGTTTGTTTTCTAGAAATTTCTTTTACTTCGTGTATCTGTGAATTCCAAGATACGTTACCTTTACCTTGGCTAATTGGTGAAGTATCTTTGGTTGCTTTGGTTGCATCTTTTTTATGTATTTTGTTATCTATCCAATCTTGTGGAGTATATACAGGAATATCTTTCTCTGCTATTGATTTCTTGTCTTTAGCTCGTGGAATATTCATATGAGTTTCCTTCCCGTCTTTGATGTCTTCTCTCTGGTCGAATGTAGCCTTGTTTGCTATTATTGATTTGACCTCTTTTTCTTCTTCTTCATGGTTAGAGTTTGTTCTTACTACCCATGGTGGGTAATTTTTAGGGTTCGTTTTTGAATTTGGGTCAAATTTTCTATTAGTTTGATATTTTGGTTTGTTTCTTATGGCTCTCTTCTTCTCGTCTCGTATCTTCTCTTTTTCTATTTTTTCTTTCAAAATTTTCTGTTTTGTCCTGTATTCTTCTTGTACGGCTTCCATGTCTGTTTTATCCGGATTCATGTCCCACTTAATAAATATTTCTCGATTCAATCTTAGTTGTTCCAAATAAGTGAGTACGTGTATTTGAGGTGGTTTTGGTAATGCTTCAGTTTCTTCTTCATGTCGTTTCATTCTGTCTTCCACCCTTTTTTGAAATTCTTCTTTTGTAAATTCTGTATGTCTCTTCTTGGTACTTTTTGTATGTTCTTCCTTCATAATATCTTCCTGTATAGATAAAACTTTTTCTTTTTTAGGATTGTCTCCTTTCTCCTCTTTACCTGGTTTATTTGTTTTCTTGCCATTCATTTTATCTTTTATTATTTTATAGCCGTATACTTCTCCTAAAGTATCGTTATCCGATTCTTCTAATTCATTGATTGGATTTACTCTGATCCCTTCATCACCTGAATATTCTTTTTGTACTTTATCATTTATTGGTTTTACTCTAATACCATCGTTACCCGAGTATTCTTTATGTACCTTGTTATTTACTGGTTTTACTCTAATACCATCGTTACCTGAGTATTCTTTATGTACCTTGTTATTTACTGGTTTTACTCTAATACCATCGTTACCTGAGTATTCCTTGTGTACCTTATTTATTTTTACTTCATCCTTGGTGTCTGCACTGGTAATCGTAGGCTTTCGTAATTTGTGTGGTAATGATTCTTTTTCGTGTATTGTTCCCTTTGTACTTTCTTTTGGTTTCTCTTCTTCCTCTGGTTCGTCTGCAACATTTCTACTCAGTGCATCAGGAAGATGATGTGACTTCCCGGCCTTAAATGTTACTTCGAAGGTGTATTCTGATAAGAATTCATGCCATCTGTTGATACGGATATTCTTCGAGCGTACCGATAGCATTTTTAACAATGGTTTATGATCGGTTACGACTATGAATTTTCTGCCTGCAATATGATAATGGAAATTTCTGATGGAAGAAACTACTGCCAACGCTTCCAATTCGCTTGTGCTATAATTCAGCTCCGTTGATCTCAATTTACGAGAATAATAACTTATTGGATGGTAAATACCTTCTCTCAATTGCATGAGAACTCCTGCCACCGAAATAACACATGCATCCGTTTGTAAATAAAAGGTTTCTTCATAATTAGGATGTACCAAAATCGGATGACGAGTCATACTGTTCTTCAAAACATCGAAAGCTCCTTCTTCTTCGTGTGACCAGTCCCATGTTGTACTCTTCTTCAAAAATTTGTACAATGGTGCTGTTAATTCCGCGAAATCTGGTATAAATTGTCTATAATATGCTATGCTCATTAAAAAGGATCTTAGATTTTTTTGATTACCAGGTGTGGGATAGGTGGTGAAAGCTTTTATTTTATTCGGATTTGGTCTAGTACCTTCACCGTCAATTATAAAACCTAAATAATCTATATTATCATGTGCGAATGAACATTTCTCCATCGAAAGTTTCACTCCTCCACTAACTAACAATTCTAACACTGTTGACAATTGTGTCATATGTTCTTTAACTGTTTTGCTATAGACGATCAGTTCATCTAAATAACATAAACAAAACAAACCTATTGCTGAACGTAAAATGACGCTCATTGCCTGCTGAAAAGTAAATGCGGCATCATGTAAACCGAACGGCATCCTACGAAAAGCGTAAGACCCTGTCCGTGTCATAAAAGCAGTTTTATGCATTGATGGTTCATCCATCGGTATTGACCAATATCCGCTAGTTGCGTCTACTAACGAAAAATACTTCATATCTTTAAATGAAGTTAACGTTTCATCGATTTTTGGTATAGGGTGGGGCTTCATCAATGTAAGCTCGTTGAGTTTACGCATGTCCACCACTAGTCTAAATTTACCATTCTTTTTCTTTGCCAGAATTACTGGCGCACCCCAAGGACTAATGCATTCTTTGATGACTTTCAATTCCAACATTTGTGTTGTCATCTTATCGATTTGTACCAAAGTAGATTCTGGTTGTCTGTAAGGTCTTGTGTAGGCTATTTCTCCTGAAGTTGTCTCCAATTTGTGCTCGACTACTGTGATATTTCCCAAAGGATCTTCAGGTGTCGAAAAAATCCTTTGTATGAAACATCAACACTCTTGTTAATGTCTCTTTTTCTTCCATTACTAGATGTTCCAAATTTAGTTTCTTCAGTTGTTCTTCAAATGTTTCTAAATCTGTTTCTGGTGATTTATCGTGGCTCTCGATGTAAGGTTGAGACTGACAAAGAATCGAATGACATGGAATATTCACGTCTTTGCAAGATGAGTTCATAACTGAAATAGTAACTTCGTTGTCTAGTCCATTCGTAGATGTAATAGCACTTGCGATTTTAAAATGCAAATTGCCACTCTCATCATTGATAAGAAGTTTCTTTGGTTCCTTCGTATCCGATTCAATGTAACATTTAAAATTATATAAACTATTTGATGGTATCCACACTTCGTTAAGCGATCTCACTTCGTAACTGGTCTTAGGTATTTCATACTCATCTATAATTCTTACTGACTCAAAATCTTTCGCTTTCTTTTTTGTTCGACATTTCAAAGTGTTTCTACCTATTTCTACTGTTTTTTCATCTCCAAAATTCAACTGAACCTTGAATTTATTAAGAAAATCAAGTCCAATCAAAAGATCACCTTCGAAACTAAGGTCATCACACACCAAAAATTGATGGTAAATGGTACAATTACTTAAATCTATCTTTATATTTATAGCTCCTTTAAAAATTAAAGGATGTCCTGTTACGCTAACTGCTTTAATGTTACAAGGTAACATCTTAGCTCTTGAATTTGATATTAAAGTATGTGCAACACTTGATTGTATTAAACTTACGTCCGATCCACAATCGACAAAGGATGCAAGATATTTGTCATCACTCCTCAATTGAATAACAGATCTGAAACAGTTGACGTTCTCCTCGTTTATATTGCATACTTTTTCTTGGTAACCGAACTTTAAAACATCTGATTTTCTTTCTATTATGTCTGTATAAAACGGATTATTTTCGACTGATTTCAAGTTGTTCATTTTCATGAACAGTTCGTGTTCTTCACTAAGATTTTCGTCTTCAGAATAGCTGGAACTCCATCCGGCGATAATTCTGTCACTCTGTATTGGAATACTTGATAATAATGGTAAACCATGTGTCTGATTTTTCATTCTTCGTGTAAACCTTATATAATCCTTCATACATCCGGTTGAAATATCTTCGTCACAATGTTTGGTAACCACGGTCATATTTCCTTTGACACCTTTAGCATATTCTTTGTATATTACTTTGTTATTTTGTGTCGACCAATCGGTCGTATGCCATGATGAAAGTAATTCGTGTTCATTCTGACTGGCTTCGTACAAATTTTCTTTTGATAATGTCTCTGCGTCAGCCATCTTCCTCTTCATTTCATCATTTGTAGCTATATTTCTCAACAATACATGTGAAACATAAAATCTGTGATTTGAATGATTATATACAAATTGTTGTCTCTTAGCTAATGTTTCTTCCTTTGAAGTTGCAGGTGGTGTGACTATCGTGCTCACGAATGTTTCATAGCATTCATATACCGAATAACGTACCGATGAAATTCTATTCGCGTATAAATACATTGCCTTAATGTCCCATTTATTATTTGATGAATTCAATTTTTTATTGTGAGATAATTTACTCACTTCGCTCAAAAACGTGTTTTTTAATGGAACTTGTGATGAATTATTTACTACTTGTACCTCATATTGTTTTGCTCTACTTAATTTATGTTGATTCTCACTCATACTTGACTCTACGTTGACCGTTTTATTTATATTTTTAACAGATTGGTCACTTTGGAGTAATACATCTCCTTCAATTGAGTGTTTCGCTGTTATTTTCTCCTTATTAGTTTCGTCTGGAGGTGTATTGTATATTTCTTCTCCCTTCGTTTGTCCATCTTTCAGACAACTCCTCGCTCTTTCTAACTCATCTTCATCGATTACCTCTTTGATTCCATGTTTGGTCATAACAAAATGTGTGGAAATTGAACTTGGATTATATTTATTAGAGTTAGTTTTTACTGTGATACTTATTGGTTTAGAAATGTTCCTAATATTCTTACTAGTCAGTTTACATTCTCTTCTTAAAGGTTTGACAGTTTCTGATCCCAGATCTATCATCTCTACTCGCTCTTTGCTACGTATATTTGCTTTAGTTTTTTCGAGTTTATATACTTTTCCTTCAAATTGAATCTTCTTAGCTCCTTTTTCTTTTATTTGCTCTTCGTCATTGGAACTACTCACGTGTGATATATTTTGGTTTAATATATCACTAGTGTTGTCTTCTGATACAATATCAGCAACTGTTGACATTTTGGGAAAAGATTCTTGAGGGTGTGATGAAATTCTAGGAGAGTTTTTAATTATTCCGTTTAAAGGAATTCTTCTTTGCCCTTTCTTTAAGATGTAATCTGGTATTAAACGTTCTTGTTTCTTTGTAATTTGTAAATTATTGTTGTCTGTTGAATTATCCTTGTGACTGGGTGCATAAAGTCCTATTGGTAAATCAAATAGTTCCAAATCTATCTTATCTATTGGTATTTTATACAATTCAAGTTTTAAATAACTATTCATAATAATGTTAAAATAAGGTTCTGTATAGTACATAGTTATTCTTTTATTTATGAATTCTTTTGTTGTACTTGAATTAGCTTCCATAATTCTTGATTCCTTTTTAGCTAATTTTTCTCTTAACTTATTTACTACACCCTTGTACTTTGTAAAATCTTTTGTGATTGGTAAATTTTGTGTTAAACTGTTATGTTTTTGTCATCTGTAAAGGTTGTGATTGAATCACCTTTACTAGCGCGTATTATTGTGTAACCATCAGCACATCCTGGTGGAACACATTTATTGTCAATCACTACCGGATCATTCTTAACCGGTGTAATATATGGTGTTTCAAAGATATTCATATCTATCAAAGACAATGGTATATTTTCCAAATTCTACTCTTTATAACATTTTAAAATATATGTAAAATACTCCTCTAGTTTGTATTTCTCTATTATAGTTGTTATGAATGATTTTGTTCTTCGTTTTATGATGTATATTTTGGACAATTCTTTTTGTATTAGTTTGTCTATAATTAATTCCACTCTACATTGGTCAACTATTGTATTAACAAACTCCTCTTTTATAAATTCTTTATAATTTCTTCTTTTTAGCAATGATTCTACTTCCGATTTGTCAGGCATTGTATGTGTGACTCTTCGTTTACTTACTAATTGTATAGGATGTTTATTGCTCTCACTTTTGTCAGTCTTTTGTAATTTTAATTTTGACTCTCTAGTCTTCTCAATCACTTGATTGCTCTTAATTATTTCCTCTTTCAATGATACTTTTATCGGTTTTCTACGTATGTTTGTTGATTCTAATTTACCTTCTAATTCTTCTGGCAAATCTTCTATTTCTACATCAATTATAGTGGGTAAGATATTATTTACCTTCTTTACCTTCCTGTCCGTTAATACTAGGTCAGGGTTACTAAAAGTAGAATTATTACAAATACATGAATTATTATATGGTTTCATTAATTCTGTTTGGTTATCTGAATTAAGATTAGTTTCTTTATTATTCTTTGATTCATTAGTTGGTACTTCAAATCTGTCAATTAACATTCTATAATGATCTATATCATTGTTTTCACCTTCATTAGTTAACATTCCATTAATGTCATTTAAATTTGGGATTATGTTATAATATGTATAATACCTTAGTATCTTATGATAAGCTTCATTTCATATCCCTTTTGAAGTATTATCAACTTCCTCTTTATTGTCTATAGTACTCTTACTGTTACCTAACTTCTCGTGATTTTTACTACTTCTATTTTGTGTCTTTATACTCTCGTCTACTTTATTTGGATTTATTAATTTATTATTATTTAATTTTGTGTTACTTAACTTTTTATTCTCCTTTTTGTTCGTTCCAAATGAACCTTTTGAGCTACCATTGTTCATAGTATCAAAATTCACTTTTTTGACTTCTTTGGTTTTAATAGTTATTCTCTTATTTTCCATTGATTTGGGGGTTCGACTACGGCCTCTAGTATGGATTGTGTTGCTAGGTGTATTTTTATTTGGGTGGTAACCACCGTTTGTTTTTAAAATACTTTTTAAGGAGCTTGGAGAACTGAGTGTTGGGGAGATAGTGGTTGATTTAGTTGAAGTTGATGAACTTCCAAGAACTTTATTCTTCTTGTCTCGTTTGTTATCCCTCTCCTGTTTTGTAGACATAGCCGAACATCCGTGTCAATCGTCTTCTTCAGGGTATCTGGTACTTGATCTAGGAAGTGCACTTACCATGTCAACTTTTTTTACTTCTTCAGGTTTCTTTACTTCCTTTTTATCTTCTTTGTTGACATGATCTGGTGTGATGTTTACTATTTCTCTTCTAGTATTGTCATATCCTCTGTTAGAACTACGGCCTCTATTAAATGAATTACCCCTACTTCTTCCTCTTCCACGATATCCGCTTGAAAAACTTCTACCCCTGTTAATAGTTACTGTTCCTTTATTATCAGGTGCGTTTTGTGTATACAAAGTCCAGTCTGGAACACCTCTTGCAAGCTCGTCCTTCAATTTATAACAATCCGCAGTAACGTGGTATACTTTACCGCAATACCAACACCATATATCTGATGTCCTGGTATTCGTTCTTGGATTATTTGGATTCACTTTATTATAATGCGACCAATCGATAGTTCCATTTCGTCTATCACGAATTAATTTACGACATTCCTTTATCATGTGATTTCTCATTCCACAATAGTAACATCCGTCTTTTGAATAGACGTCATCGTAATATAAAGTACTTTTGTTGAGATCTCGTTCAACATTCGAAGTATTGGGGTCATATTTTACTATTTGTTTATTACTGTCAGAATTCTTATCTTCCTTCCATTCAATTTCTTTGGTAGGCTTAATCGGTTTCTCTGGCGTTCGTATTGTAACTTTATTTAATTGTAGTGCCCAATTAGGATTAGCATTTTGTCCGTTTTGAACTTTCAAATCGAATTTATCCCTTGACTTTTTATGACCATCTAAACCTAGTTTATTAAATTTTGAAGATAACCTATCTTCCCTTCCTCTGTCTAGTTGTTCTTCTCTCTGCTTCTCTATCATATAGTCCTCTAATCTAATACATTCTTCATGTGTCTCTCTTAAAGTTCTTAGATCTTTCATCCTTACTTCAGCAGCATAATACCTAAGCAATCCTACTTTATATATTGATGTTAACATTGCAACACTTATTTTTACTCCGTGTATAGAGTATGCTTTCGCGCTTGCGTCTTCTAGCTCTCTTTTCTACTCCCTTATAGTCATATCTGGATGTTGTCTTACTCTTAACATTATGTAGTATACTTGTTGACCACTATAATTAGTCTCGAATTCTTTTACCATTCTCCTTTTTGCTTCTGAGAATGTTGTTGAGGAAAATGCCTTTCTTCATCATTATTATACATGCTGGGAATAATAAATCATAAATAATCAAAT
>JAJNBT010049862.1:0-10785 GCA_028455955.1 Notopais sp. p TS-2021 | reverse complement strand
CGACTGAGGCCGTTTTCTGAGTCGCAAAATCGAGCAAACTGAGATTTCTAGTCTTAATTTGCGCGCAAATACCTGTATTATAATTAATAAAACCCAATATAAATACCAACAATAGCATAATAACTGCTGTATCATATGGCTATGGTGACCGGCTAAAAATTTCGGCGCGGATACGGGATACATCACTAATATATATATACGATATAGCTATATTTTAAATATTTGTTTATATATCAATAATTAAATTAGTTTAGTTATTTATTAATAATAACTCATTGTAATAATATTTTACAACATGCTGTTACTTGTTTGCATACAGCTGTAATTGCTCCAGTACGGTAATAATTTTTGTAAATATGGGTTTCATATCTATTTTAGTACTAATAAGTACATAAATCTTTACAAATGTAGTATAATTTCCTTTTATGATACCGGTATATTTATGTATTGTAACCATTTATTCGTTACATGCTTGTAATAAAACAATTTATAATTGAATAAATTTTACAAATAAATAACTTTAACGATATAATTCAAGTTCATTAACATATTTTTGAGCCAAGATTTCCATAAATAAAGGTTGTACATATTGACATATGTAAACATGTAAGTTAATAAGCTTAAATTGTATTAATGGTCACAATATACGTCAATGTATACAGACATATATATAAAGAAGAATTTGTATTTTGTTAATTGCAAACAAACTACCTCTGTTAATGACTAAAAAGAGAACCCCTCGGTAAAGCGATGCAAACCCCTATAACGATCACTTTTATAGTGTATACAGTAGTACTTGTAATACGAATGTCGCTGAATTTGTACCGTACTATATAGTACAACATACTTCGGAAAATGAATAAAATAGTAAAAAAACATAACTACTCGAGGCCCTTTATAATTTTATAGCTAATTATCTTTTCTAAATAAATGTGATTAATTTCCATTTCATGTAGGGACTTGAATCCCGCATCACACATCTGTTTTTGATTTCAAAACTTCCACACGAGGACTCTAAAACAAAGTGGATTCTCCTCCATTCTAAGAATGACATTAGATTACAATTTAAATTAGATAAATCGAGAATCATTACGGAGAAGTACTTTAAGTGTAGAATAAAACGTCGGTCTTCGACATCCAAGTGGCAAACCTCCTCTAGAACATCATAGTTGCGAGAGGTTAAAAAGAACAAACGATTTGTTGCCTCATCTCTCACGAGGTACTTAACGACTAGTTTCAATGGATGAGAGTCTTCACTTTTATGAGGAAAGCTATTAGCAAACTAGAAATAGATTGGCTCACTCACTCATTGCTAAAGTCACAAAAATGCACTTTTTCTTGGCTAAAGGTTACAGTTAATATCCGCGTTACACGCAAAACTTCCCATGAGGACATCCCAAAATTGTTCCAAGTTACACGGAGATTTTAGCACCAATGCACATTCGTCATAAGCAAGAATGTCTAGTTCAATATAGAATACAGAGGCTGTTTGCATAATTATTAAGACGTTTTGACAAGATCTTAACTATGCACCCTTAAGTAGGAAGTATAAAGCACTTTATGATACCAAATATCCAAGATCCGAGACTTTATACATTCCAATGTATAGAAAAGCACCTTTTAGAGCCATTGACAGAGTCCCTTTATTGATTCCCTCGATAATTTGGGTACATTTTTACTGTCTTCCTCTTCCATATGCAGATGATGCGTTGAATCCCAGTGGCACAGTTTCTTATGATCTATTTCAACCAAACATATAATGCACCTAATCCATATTAAGCAAACGTCGCATATCTAGATAGCGATATAAGTTACATTACTGCATCACGAATACCATTCTTAAATAGCTATATATATAGCTACGATCACGAACCATCATTTTTGTTTTTACTCGGAGGACAATCGCCGTTGTACAGAAATTCTATTATTACAGTCATTTTTATGGTTAATTAACCTACTTGTGCTATACAAAGGCGCCCTTCTTGAGGATTCTGGTTCCAGCGACAGGGACAAATTTCAGAAATTTGCTCCGGCTTCCCCAACGGACTCGGGCAAATGTGGCCGAAAAGAGAAACAAAAAAACGCAATTTTCTTCCTGACAACTTTGTGTTTTATGAGTGTTTCAATGGAAGTCATTTGGGTGTTCCTGCGTCGTGTGGTGACTTCAACAATATAATGGTTTATTCTACGATACCTACTTTCATCTTGAGGATCTACCAAAGAAACACCAAGGAGAGTGATGGAAATAAATTCACACTGTTAAGTATAATACGCTACCGTATATTAGATCATCATTTACATTGCAAGCTAGATAGGAACAAACGTACTATATACATGCATCTAGCTTCTATAGACCACGAAATGAAGCAAATCTGACATTCACAGTATCAAGAACTTAAAATTATTTTTTCTGATATGAATGATAAATCTGGTTCATTTCCATAACTCATATTCAATTTATTACAGAATAAATGAAGCATACTATGGTCGCGTTATATCGGAAGCATTATTCTCCGGTATACGATCATCAAATGATCATTACGGTACCGGAGTTTGATTCAATTAAGAGTGTTTTTCCACTACTGGTTAATGGACTGTGCAGATCACATTTTGTATAAAATGAGAGCCAATATTCAATGTTTCAATAAAAAACAAGAACAAATACAAGCGTGAAAAGTTACTCAAAACTTTTTCAATTAATTTTGAAAAGATTCAATTTAGAATTAATTCTCAACGTAATATAGCTTCCAAACATTACTCTTATATTTAATTCTATATTATAAATATATATAAATCATACAGTCTGAAATTGCTTTGTCAATTTCATTGACAATATTATTTATCCATTTTCCAGAAGGAAATTCTATTAAAGCCCCAGGACATTAGACACCACAAACTTACAAATATTTGTATTAGGCACATTGTTGAAAAAACTGCAAATACAGAAATATAGTAATCTTTGTGTCAGCATCTATGTGAAAACCACTATTCAAGTACATAATAAAATACAAATAAGCACGCTTTTTATGTCTACAGCACTAATGATCTATAGCACAAAATTCGAGACGAACTACTCGGATGACGATATTATTTAGGCTTTTCTCGCTCTTTTTATTCATATAGCTATGGGGGAAATTCAAAGGGGAGCGTCAGTGTGCCGGTATGAGGCCTATTATTATGGCCCACGGAGTATCTCTGAAATCGAATGAACATTTAGACCTCCTGTAAGAGACAAGATTCCGCTGGAGGCTCGACTTTATATACGGGGAGGATTGCGTGGTCTGTCAAAAGCAAGAAATCGGGGAACCTTTATTTATTCCCTATATAAAAGCTAGCAACTCGAAAGAGGCTGATCCCACGTGGGACAATTAAAACATTCACCTTCAGATGACTAAAAGAGCCGCAGGTGCGCATTCGGCAGAGACATATTTAAAGGTAATTATTTAAACGAATTCATTTCTGCGCTGCGCTAATTACAAGGCTCGCAAAGCTGCCTGCCGACGAATAATACATAGAATGTTAAATCACTTTCGAGTTAACAGAAGATCCCGGCCGTTAAAACAAATAGACGCACGCCTATTGTGCAACTTTATATCTGCGCACTCACCACCAAGAAGTCAAAATCGTAAAAATGGTAATTGCTTCAATTATGAGAAGTTTCACTATTTATAGTTGTCTTAAATGGTATTAATTACTATAGTAATTGCACGTTACTACAGTCAATGGAGAATACTAATACCCGCGCATAGTTGTTATTTAATTCACAATTATTCTAGAACTAAATATTGTATCTTTAATGTTACAACCAAACCAATTACGATTTAAATAAATTAATATGGTAGCACTGGATTCATTGGTCAATCTATATAATCCAACCTATGGAAGAATAGCATTAATTAGCAGAGTGGTTTTAATACTATACACCATAGTCAAGTTCATGATATTAAGTTATAAGATTGTAAATATATATAATTAATAACAAAATATGTGATCCGTAACTGTACAGCAAGTAATATAATTTTAAAAAAATTAATAATGTTAATTTTTTAAAGAGAAACTCGTAAGAAATGCTTTTATCTCCTATTGCGTTTGATTATATTGAAGGCATGACATGTATGACTGTTGTGAGCATTGTATTCGTAAAAGGTTGGCCTAAAATATCATTTCCAACGGTACATTCTGCCATCTCTCGGGGTTGTAACCCTCAACAATACAACTGTTGTCTGCCGAGCAAAAATCACCATTACAACAAACTGCTCCAAGAGTCAGTTTTTTTCAACCGTCAAAGACGAGGATAATAATTTTTAAAATGGTACAATACCTTACTTCTCCAATAGGGTCATGATCGCGCCTGAGCCCCCAAGTTTGCCCATTGTCTTTTGAGAAGTTTGATTTTTATAATTCGATCAAGAATACTATATTGAAGTAACTATAACAAGAGGTCACCGTAGGTCACAAAAACCTTGATTCGTGAGTCTAGATCGGAAAAAAGCTTCATCCTTAATAGTGGAGATGAATCTTAATTCTTGGGGTACAAAAAAAAATATTCTTTCATGACAAGCCTAGAAAGAGACATTTTTATGACCGTACTGTAAATATTCTTTCTTTGACCTAGTTCTTTAACTGTGAATTTAACAGTATGCAAGTTCGTTAATATTTTTTTCAAATCGAGAAAAATATTTGTCAAATCTTATTTCGGGTTCCACAATTTTTATTTCAGGATATATATATTGAGAGTTATAGACAGTATACTGTACCGTATATACTATGTAGCTATATATTACACTAGAATATATAAATATGTACGTACATATTTATGTACTTAAGGTACAGTATTATAACAAACTTTAATCATTTAGTACACTTGTAAACTAGTAATGATATTTACAGTACCGTACGTTATGCGTTATTTAAGTTATAATTAATCTACTAATATGTAGGCTTTTGTATCTGATCGTGAATATTATGAAAAACTAGAATTCAAGGTGGACATTCATCAAGAAATGCAACCTAGTGAAGTAGTTTCACGAAATTAATTCGTTGTCAGAAGGGTTACAAAATATTAACAAAATTAAGTAGCTTTTTGCGAGATCATATTTTGTCTGGCCACACCCAGCTAGTTTTTTGATAAAAAAAAGGGTACAGAATTCATCAGTAAAACCATCTATGTGTCATCTAAAATTTAAGTAGATCAATCTGTTTGTAGGTTTCGATCAATAAGCGTCATGACACAGTAATAAGCTAGATTTAGCGGATCCATGGATCATATGTATCAAGCCAAATTCGTAAGTTGTCTGATTTTCAAAGATTGATTCGAGTTTAACACGCACAAATGCTGTATTCGAGCGTAGGGAGAGATATTAACGTGACAACAATCACGTACCTACTGAAGAATGTACTTTTGCGGCCAATGTCGTCGCTAATTTGTGCGCATCGATTGGTGGTAAAAAGACTCAAATAATTCGAGGTCAATTTAAAAAAATGAAAATTTATTTACGTAATAATATATTTAAATAATTTTATAGACCTTTTCATTTAATCAACGATTCAATAGCACTACAATACAGAAGATCAATCGATGATCCTATCGACCAATCAGAATACGTCTCGTATAAACCAATGGTACAACAATGAAAATGCTTAATTAAGATTCGATATAGGATATTTGTGAGTGAAGTTTACCTGAACAAGACCAGGTGCGCAGTATTGAGCTTGGGGTCATACGACTGAGGCGAAATCCATTTTGATCGATGGGGTAAAATCATTCACGATATCAGACAAACATGTCGAACATTTCACACGTCTGTGCCTCTTGTAGAAAGCAAAATATTATTTTACTCAAACTTTAATAAAACTTAGGCCTACGCGAGTGAGGGCTACAGTCTTGTTTCTTTGTTACGATATTTTAGATACAGATAATAACGACATACGCTGCATATATTAGTTAGAAAAGATACTGATCATTTATACGGTAGCCCGCAGGAACTATATCCTATAGCTATAGGGGCTATTTTTAACTACCTCGTACTAATTGTCTGGAGACACTTATAGGTGACTTTTACGCTTAGGTAACCTATACCTGCAGAGATAGAATTCGGTAACTTTTTAAGAACTCCCATCAAAATAGTTTTATATAGGCCTAACATTGTACCTAATTAGGCACCCCGGTGAGCGGTTTAGAACTAATTACTTGCACGGTTTAAATTTTGATGCTCATTTTGAGGGAGCGAGTTCAGTTCTACGAACGTGGTTTCAAGTGTGATATGTGGGGCGTGATGAAAGATCAATTTTACTTCTGAGGGTGGAAAAGACAGCGATAAATGACCAGAATATTTCGATGAGAAAACCTGACGAAGTTCACACGACTGTTTATAAATAATTCCAAGCATCATCAACATCATTCCCTTTTGACTTGTCTCGGGAATATTTAATGAACTAGGTGACTGCCAACATATCTATAAAATGGGGTGCGCAGCCAGATTAGATTTATTTCCGTAAGTTGCTGCACCCTAAAATAGTCAAAGTTTTCGGGAGAAGATGTAGGCATTTAACGCAAGTTATATATTAAAGACAACAAGAAATTGTTGCATTGTATGCGTTCATGTCGCTAAAAGGTCGAATTATTTACATAAGTCAGCCCTAAAATATAATCAGGCCTCCATTCTCTTTCATTACGGCTCCTTTACGACCCTTTTGATGTACGGGACCGGAGTATCTATGAGAAAATTGCCGTTTTTCAGAGTTTAATTCTCTCCTATTATTCCCAACTTTGAGAATATTAGAGGTAAAGGCGGCTTTTAATAGTCAAAATATAGCATATTCGCCCTAATTGAATTAGTCCTCAGAGTACGAAGCGGGTCAAACGGCAAATGCACGAGGTCTATAAAAATATTCCAGCTATGGTTAGTCTGAAAGGTCTTTTATTAAAATCAATCTAATAGCGACATCCTTCCTTTCAAGTTGGAGATTCCATCCAACATTTTATTCTTACTTAGAAGAGAATGACCAAATAATTCTACAGTTTAGAAGCTGCTACGAAATAAATACGCTACTTCGGAAGCACAATCAAATAGGTTATATACCGGTATATATATATTTAGCATTACAGGAATTTTAAGTACATTAGTTACGACTGTTAACTTCACAAATATACAATCGATAAATAATAAAAATTAACCTTGGTTGCAATAGAAAATGCAATTAGATTTGAGATTCCTCCCTCCTCCCCATGGATAGAAATAATTCTCATTTCCGCGCAATAAATCAAGCGGGAAAATTTGGTGGAAATTATTCAAATTGTCATTTTATATTTGAACCATTCGTATTAGAGTTAATTAAGCCTTTCTTTGTGGGTGCTCAGAGTTCTAAAACCAATTAGAATTGCCATAAAATCGTGGCTAAATACTAGTTTCAGAAGGCGCTCTTGTTCACGTCTGAAATCTGTCTTATTTTTGAGCGCTAGGATAATGGCCCATAAACACAACCGCATCAGACAGTCTATAATTTTCAACTTGTGGCAAAACTAAATTAAATCCATCATTATAGTTTATCTATTAAGGAAATAGAGAAATAGTTCGAAAATACATTTATTGTAAAGGATTTTATTCGTACATTTAATCATTATTATTATTTCAGGTAGGTAGTTTATAGTTTTATAATATTCATTAATAATCTGGTACTAAATAACAAATATGATCCCTAGAATGAATGTTTCTATTCGCAAACTGATAGTATATTTGATGCAAGAAACGAAGTTATTTTGCGAGAAATTTCAGTTAGAGATGTTCATTAAGCAACTTGAAAAAATACTTGGTCCTTTGATGCTCTTCTAAAAGGGGTCAGTCGAGCATCTACAGAAAAAAAAAACTTCATGTACCTGTGATTTCAATCTATATTATATGCAGTACGTTTAGATGCTTAATAAATAAATTGATACTTTCCTTCTTCAATAAGTTATAGCATCATAACAAGAGTAAACAAAAATATGACCTAGTCTATCTTCCGGTATATTAATCATATCTTCGGTATATTAATCATAGCTTCATAAGTATATACCGTAATGTTACAAAATAAGGTATTTTTTAATATAGTTTCCTTGCAAAAAAAGTTTTATTTAAATTTTGAATATATATATAAATACTACTAAATTCTTTTTTCGATATTTTAGAGGCAAGTAATTAAGGAAAAAATGTCAAGTTTTTTTTTTTATCTTTCAAAATGGAACCACAATAGTTGTATTGAACTGTTTCATGGATTCGCCCGAATGGACTAAAATTTTCATAAAGTCTAGAAATATTGGATTATATATATATATAATTATATATACATTAAAAGTGCAAAATAATTGTAATTCCATACTACCCTTTAGAATTTTAGAATTTTAGATTTAAAATATTTAAATAAAATAATATATATATATAGCTATATATATATTAAATAAAATAATTAAAAACACAAACTAAGTTTTTTATTGTTGGTTTCAACAGAGACAACAAAACGGGAGCAATTGTGCGATATACAATACAATATCGAATTGAAACTCTGAAAGTGTTTCAACTAAAACTGCTTCTTATTTTATTACATATCATTACTGTTGGGTCTGTAAATAATAGATTGAAAATTAAATCTGAGTGCAGCTACGAGTTCTAGAAAGTAGTGAAAATTGATGCACCGTGTTTTCAATTTTAAACACATTTTTCAGGGATTATTTTCCCACGCTCAACCCGCTATATAACGTTCTTTACTAATACCGGATAATACAAATCGCTACATTCATTAATGATCGTAAAACACTGAACTGAACGCAAAGTTAGGTTTGTATTATCAATTTACTACCATATATTAATGCAACTTCGAAATATATGTGCTCGAATTATATCTCTAGTTATTAATTAACCTAAAGCTCTATCCGGTGTACCATACATGTATAGACTACGCATTGTTAATGATCTAGCCGACACAAAGGTATTCTTAATGTAGTATGGAAAAAATGGATCATTCGTGATATAGTCTCAAAGTAGTTGAATGAGACAGTGCTAATGTACAAATGAGGATAATTTATCATCGCATCGCGTCACTTGCGAATTCAGCGCCGAGTTTTTCCTCGCCCTCAAGTGGAGTTTCTTTCGTAAAAAGATACGCGAAGTGAATTTCGCTTTTGTGTCCGAAAAAATACAAACTTTTTTAATTCCATAATGGAAACCAAATAAAGGATGGATTCATCATTGCCTAGCCACTAGATTCTATTTACATAGTTCTATGGTACATAGCATTTTAATGAATAATTCATCATATTTAATAGTAGAACTGATTTTTATATATGTAGCTATGTATGATATTATTTAATAAAAAGCATACTAAAACGAGTCTAGATAAACTACGGTACATCCATCAACATGTACAAAGAAGCGACAGAACCATCGAAACATTAATATTTAATTTGAAATTTCTACGAGACTTCTCTTACGGATGGGAAAACCAATGTTATAGACCAAGTTTTATTTCTCTCCCGCTAATTGCAATACAAATGAAGCTTTCAGCAAAGCAATAAAAGTAGAGTCATGAGCCCAATGCTTCTTCGGTCCGAACAAAAACTTAATGAATACCGACGTAGATGAACGTTGGGTCGAGTCAAAAGCTATCGGCATTTTTGATGTGCCCCTCTCCCTCTCATCAAGCCCCATAACTTAGGGGGATTGGGACGAACAACTCCAGGGGGTCGGGACCGGTTTGTTCTCTCGTCTCCGAAGGAGTTTTAACCCAATTGAAAATTTAATTAAGTTATTCCAATACACAATTTTAATTAATACAAGAAATTAAAAATTAATCAACTATTTTCTATCTATAAGAATTACAGAAGCGTCTATTCAGTTTTTGGTGCTAATATTTATCATTTTTGGATGCTTTATCTTGACCAACTGAGAAATATAAACCTTTTCATTATAATTATACACTGTAAGGTCCAGCATTTAGAAATAGAATATTTCATTTAGTGTTCAGTTTAAGAATAGTGTAGAGAAGTGAGGTCCGCGGATCAGTGATAGTTAGAGGATTACCAATCATCCTTTATTATTAAGATAAATAACACCATTTGTCCTTTGCTTTTTAACAATTTTGTTTCCAACGAATATTTGTTGAAAGATTGTAAGCCATTAAAAAGTAATATTGATTTTAATCTTTAACACTATCGTCAAATTTGAAGCCTTACATGACTGCATATACAAATTAATTGTGAAAAGTCATAAATATTTGCAGTGACCAAATTTAATTTAGAAACATTTTTAATTGATTAAATAGTACGGTATGGTACCCAAAACTATTGAGGTATATATGCCAAAGAGGCCCTATTATAAAGAGTAGGTATCTTTCATTTAAAAATAAAAAATCATTTTTTGAAATGCATAAACACTGTAACATTCAGTATATGACACCGAATATTTATGATTTTACCTTTGTTAATATTTTCAAAGTAATATTTTTTGTTTTATCTATTTCTAAAATATCTGCCTTGTACGAAAAATCTCTCAGTGTAGACAATGGACTGATGTCTGGTCATACAAGTAGAGAGTGAGTTATTTATTGAAAGGATATATGTAGCTATATATATATGCTTGGATTATGTATAAATAAATATAAAATGTTACTATCTTTTCGAAATATGCCAAAAAATATATATAAATTTCAAAATAAATAAATAGAAAGTTAATGTAAATTGATCAATCTAGTGATAAAAATATTGTCATTAATAACACAATAAAATGTGTATATATATATATATATCAGATT
>JAJNBT010049799.1:0-12275 GCA_028455955.1 Notopais sp. p TS-2021 | reverse complement strand
GTTAGGTTAGATTTATGATTATTCTTGGATATAGGTTAGGGTAGGTTAGGTTAGGTTAGATTTAGGATTATTCTTGGATATAGGTTAGGTTAGGTTTGGTTAGATTTAGGATTATTCTTGGATATAGGTTAGGTTAGGTTAGGTTAGGTTAGATTAGGATTATTCTTGGATATATATATACTGATAGTAATGTTCAAATGCTCATCTCCTCCTGGTTATAATAGCTATGTTCACCAGTCGAAAAACTGTACATAGACAACAGTTGTGATCAAGAATTTCTCCAGAAAACCAATATTTTCAAAGAAGAATTCAAGCGTCTTATCGGTGTAATAAAGAGTTATAAATAACGTGGCTTGTCTATTATATGATGGTAAAAATATATTGTCCGTTGAGTCAATCCCAACTGGGAAAAAATTATCTTAATTATTGTCTTAATAAAGTATAGACGACTTTGAGTTTTTCTTTCAGATTAAATTATTAATACAATTTTGAAGCAATAACTAGAGTGATTTTTCAAAAGTATTAAAGATCTTACGACGTAATATCTCTTCTTCCTACAAGTAAAACCAACTAAGTTCACCAATCGTAAATCATTTATGGAATAGTGTATTGGTATATTTCAGAAATTAAACTCCGCGCTCCATTAGCTAAATGTTGTGCCTCGACTGGCCACTTAAAAATGGAGTAATAAATTGATGGTTTAGAAAAGAAATCGTCTCGAGTACGTGGTATGACGACTGCAGATTTGATTTGGCCTGTCATGGCCCGCGTGCAAGCTGGTGATGGACGACATCCCAGTACAAATAAAGGCCAGTGCATTTCTTCAGGAGCAAAGAGTGAGAGAGATAGAGAGAGAGAGAGTGAGTGAGAGAGAGCGAGTGAGAGAGAGCGGGAGGAGGTGAAATATGAACCAATTGTTTCGCTCCAGAGTCCAGAAAAAGTAATGATTAACCGCACTGAAAAATGACCCGAAATTCGATCATAAAACGTAACCACTAAAAATAACAGCGTAGAAATGATGACAAAGAACCTCTTTGCAGCCTTGTAAGAACCAAAATGGAAGCAAAATTGAGCTTCGAAGTGCTATTAAAGCCCAATCAACGATCACGCTCAACAGGAAGAATTGTGGGCAGAAATCACTTGTACCAATACAATTCCTCAACAACAAAAATGAACTTAAACGAAGAGAGAATAATTCACAAGGTATAGAAATATAACTATATAATATGAGTCCGATGTAATATATAAACAAATTAGATATGAGTTTATTTTTAATGAGAACTAAATGATTGTGTATGATATTTTAATAACCAGATTGTATTTAACTCAAAAACATCTGACTCACAAAAGATGTTTTGAATTATAATGTAATGTTGTATGATATTTGTAAATAATATTTACGAACATGTTAAAAATACACAAACCGTGAATTAAAATATATTTCTTTTACGTTAAGAAAGATGAAAAGCTTTTAATTTAATATTTAATTCATAACATAATTTATTTGTTGATTAAGTTATGAATGATATGATGCAGCATATGAAGTAACCATATTTTGACTCGACTTCATTGCGCTAATTGTACTATTTAAATGCTAATTTTTACGCCCATATATACGTTAGTTTGAATTTCCAATTAGTATTTTATTCAGAAGCGACGTTGCTTCGCGTATGGAATTCAATTGGATGACTAGTTTGTCCAACTTTGAAATTAACAAAACATTCATTTTATATAACTATAATGTATAATTGATGAGGCTTCCAACTTTCCATTGATATAATCAAAACTCTATTCATCATATTCATATCTAATTTTACTGTGTGGTTAATAAATATGTATGCATCAAGCGTAGGAAAACTGTTGTTTGCGGTCCAAGTAATACAAATACAATATAAATATGCTAAAGTTTCATACATATAACTTAATATATTTGCATTATTATACAAATAACTTACTAGATTTTATCAGAGGAGATAGGACTTAAAAAATATTTATTTTAATAGTTGAATGAAAAATCTGTTAATTATTTTAGTTTGCTGAATTCTTTTGCAGCAAACGAATAACTTTTAGCACCAGACGGCAGCGACTATATATTTTTATAGCTGAAACCGTAGTCTATTTTTGTTTTCAATTCGTTATTCGTTACTGCATGACTTCTTCCTGCTTGAAACAATAGAAATTCGTGTAAAAACAAGGACAGATTTTTCATATCAATTTTTTTATTGAACGCAAATCAAAGTGAAACACTTTTAGATTGGGAATTTTAAAGAATATTTCACTATGATTGTTTGTGCAGATGATCATTTACCAGCGCCATTGATCTTTAAAGCACTATATGTAGATCTACCCAAAATATTATAGATCACAAAGAGACCTTTTGATAGGAAGATAGAAAGGAAATTGAGTTCGAATACTGCTATAGAAAATTTCATCAGCAAAAGATATGATGAGGAAAAATTCCCAATTGGCTCCATCTAGCCAACGAACCAATCACATTGCAGTGCAATATTGTTTCACACGATTCGTTTCACTAATTCTAAATAACCATTGGTTAAGGCATTCTAACGCACCTTTTTGTTAAAGAATTTCATTTACGCAATCATAAAAAATAAAAGATCATGTTGAAGCGCTCCCAGTTCAGTTTGAAATGAATCTCCATACAATGCCTGAAAATTGGTTAATTTTATAGGTGTCAGTTTGAAAAAGTGGTTCATTCAAATTCTATAATTAAGATAAAGACGAAGATATAATTGGACGCCAATTAGTTACGGGCATAAAATAAATGTAATTCCATATATTGAATAGAATATTCACCGCAGATATCTATTATTAACATTTATATATATTCTATTATATTTTAGTCTGTTATTTATATAAACAATTTTCGAATTATGAATCATTAATAACGAAATAGTTTCAAATAATGGCCGATATGCAGTTGGAATGATGTCGAATTCCAAAAAGAATGCAACCACAACCATGCAACACGGTAGTTTATTGCAATATTATCGGCTATAACCGAAATTATCCCAAATAAGAACAACCGATATCACAATATCAAGACAAATAATTATTTTTCTGGATAAATAATTTGAAGATTTTGGATGCGGTTGAAGGGATCATCAAGTTATTAGATTTAAGTTAGTATGTATAATTATATGATTTAATAGGTCTCCCCGGGTGAAAAGATGCTGATGACGTATATAATAATATAAGGTCAATCTTATAACTGGTTTTATTAAGTATTCGTCCCTGACCGTATTTTGTATAATATGTATATTGAATTTTACATCTACATTATGTAATGTATTGTACAAAATAATAAATAATTGTGGTAATACAATTATATATATATTATTGTATATAATTTCAATTGCAAAATTATTTGTAGACACACTATATATAACACTTAATTTAATGAATATTCTGTACTAAAACTCTATAATCGAAATTAATCATACAATTAAAGTGAAAATTATACAATATTGATATTTGTAAAAAAACATATGTTTGTACATATCCTAGATTTCTTTTCTTTCTTTCACATGTTTACTGAACAAGAAAAGGCTAAACTTGTTAGAGCACCTCGATCATAATTGCACGAAAGAAGATTTCAAACTAAATATTGTAAAATTGCACCCAATTAAAATATAATAACAACGTACAAAAACTTTTGCAAAGACTCAATCGGTCTTTTTATTACGTACGTTTAATTTCGATAACATATTTTGAATCTTGTTATTTTCCATTCTTTCAAATCCATAATAAAAATCTATAATTTATTCTACCACAGTAAAAATGACTTGTTAGCTCTGGTAAAAGTATCCATTTAAAAAACATATATATGCAAAAAAGCGGTAAGAAAACATCTATTAATATCGACATAAAATCTCTATCTGCAGCAGATGACGTCGATGTAATCAAATCCTGGTATGGATTCAGACGTACAACGTGTAATTTTCGTCTCACACTTTTGATTTCATTTCTAGATAAACAATCCCAGGTCACGACTTTTCAGTTAAATGTAAATGGATTTATTAATCCGCTCTGAAAAGCGACCTTATAGATTGCTTTGCGATAATTATAGAGACAAAAATCTATGGATTGTGAGGTTTGGTTTGCAGAAATTATCAAAACTAAAGACTCTAATATCTGATTAGTAATAAAAATGTATATGATAGATTGTTTTCAGATAATCTTCACAATTTGTTGTGTATTTGAAGAAAAGTTAATCGATGTTTTTGAGAGAGAATTCCGCGGGTGATGACAACTGATATGCGATATTTATTATCATTCAACAAAGAAACTGATACAGCTATAACGTATATTATAATCAATATAAATACGATTACCAATATTACACATCCGAGATAAATACTTCAGAAATGTACAAATCTTGTATCCTGGGGAGATAAAATTCTACAATATATCAGAAATTGGTATTCAGAGAATATAGTATTATTGGTAATCTATCATGTATCGTGTATAATGTTTCATTGCACAGTTTTGTAATCATTTATTTGTTGAAAATTATATCTATTGCATACGTTCGAGAGAATATTAAATATAATTATACATGCATTACATGTGTATACAATAATTACAACAATTAAATAAAATTAATAGCATAGGTCGTATATATCGTGCCGGAAATAATGAAAACATGGAACATTTTCACATGTTTTGACATTGAAAGTAACTCAAATAAACTACACAGCATATATTTTTATTTTAATTAGACAAAAATTATAAAGAAATCTTATACAGTATGACAAACAACAGTTAATATTAATAAATATATTTAGAAAAACATTATTTATTTATTATAATCAACATGCTTCTGACAGAATTTATTGTCTATCAATTATCGAGGACAAACTACCATGGGACACTCTGTCAGGTCATTCATCTGTTGATATATACATACAAATATTAATAGAAGGTAGAACGGTCTCTAAATCGTATCTAACTGTAAATATATAAACTACACAGCAATTAAGCAAAGTGTTTGTGCGTCTCCAGTGTATACGGCCTAGCTTTTATATAGAGAGAGAATTTTCAGTTTTATAATATTTTTTCACAAGTGTCGTACCAGAGATAAATGATCTACGCTATTGGCGCTTCAGTTGCTAAAATATGTATAAATATAGAAAGGAAATATTTATAACTGTGTATATATTATTGTCAATTGACATTTATTCAGTATATAAAGAGAGTCGTAAGCTCAGTTATTATGTATTCATGAACTACAAAGTACATAAATATCAAAGATGTGGATTGGTTTGAAAAATATTGAATGAATATACTTACGATATATCGGTTGGTGTATTCGTTTGCGTGTTTGACTCGACACCTGGAAGGCCTGGGTTCGAGTCTATATCTCAGAGATCTTCTCATTGACTATCGAACAAATGGAATCCGGACATATTCTACCCGAGGACAAAATCCCCCATAATAAAGGTTAGGTTAGGTTTAGTTAATTCGGTTTAGTTAGAAATTCCGCGGGGGATTTTGTCCTCGGGGGGAATATGTCCTAGATGCCGAACAAATCTACTTAAATAAAATATCTCGATAGAACGATTTGCAACTTGAAAAGCTAAATATTTAGAAACCGAATTTAAAATTATGAATAAATGGTAAAGAAAATGTCCGGTGCCAAAGTAATCGGTCACCCTAATTATTACATAGATCAAACAGATAATTGTGTTTAAATCACGTTTAAATATAATTGGATGATATGCAGTACAGGGTGTTCAATTGAACACGAATGTCTGTGTTCAGCTAAAATAATGTTGTTTAGTTAAAGTTAAGACATATAAAATTAAATTCTCCAGTAAAAATTCATTAATTTCTCGAAGAATCTAAAAAAATATTCTGTGACAAAAAGAATGAAATAGGAATCTGATTTGTCTAACGAAGATGTCCTTTATCAGTCACAGATAAGCGGAGGTAAAAAAAGTTTTAATTGGTCTTTCCTTAAATAAAAAAAGGCCAATAAAGAATTCATATAACAGTAAATCGCCTTGGAAATAATTCAATCACTATGGCAACGATAATAAAAAAAATATATGTTTCTTTGTTGCTTTGCAGCATATTTACAATAGAAATTGTATAGTATTTTTATGACGCGTAGCAAGTTTGGATGTTTGTCAAAGACTTTTTGGAGATGCAGCCTGCTATATATACAGTACAAGAGACGCATCGATAAACAAATATTTACGAATGTTTCTTTTCCGTATCGAGTGAAGTAACAAATATTATTAGTGTATTACATTTGCAGGATTATTTGGAATTATTTTTGATTATTTATGTATTTTCGATTGCATCTATTAATTTTAAATAGAATAAATACCCTCGGAGATACATTCACATGAAATATTACTTGTAATCTCTGGAGAATAAATCTCTTCTTATATCAGATTTGAATAGGAATTACATATCAATGATCACAATGAAGTTGCTTTCAACATGTTATTTGTTATTGTTGCATCGTTGAATTTGTTTTTAGTTTCAACAACTTTTATTGCAATTTAAATTTAAACAATTACGTCGGTATATTGTCAGATGTTTTTTCGTATATATTTCTCCATTTTATTTGCCTCATTGTATATGGAATATAAATATATACGGTATTGACTGATTCATATAGAAATATAGACTTTAAATGACTTGTGAGGATAAATCAAAACTGAATCTCAATTTTTAAATAATTCTTGCTTCATTTTAAATTACACTCGAACGATGGATTAAAAATGTATAATAATTTTATGGAAATTGATGTAATGGCAAAAGCTAATATGTATTCATATGTTATTCATATGTATTTCATATGTGTTTCAAATGTGTTTCATATGTATTTTATATGTGTTTCATATGGATTTTATATGTGTTTCATATGTATTTTATATATGTTTCAAATGTGTTTCGTATGTATTTCATATGTGTTTCATATGTGTTTTGTATGTATTTCATATGTGTTTCATATGTATTTTATGTGTTTCATATGTATTTTATATGTGTTTCATATGTATTTTATATTTGTTTCAAATGTGTTTCATATGTATTTCATATGTGTTTCATATGTGTTTCATATGTGTTTCATATGTGTTTCATATGTATTTAATATGTATTACCATATAGATTGAGTCTGAATTTATTGATATTTATCAGATTTCATCCAAAACCTCAAATTCTATTTTGAAGACACCAAAACCTACTTTCGAAGTCCCAATTACGTGTCTGTATATTTAGTGTCGGATAGACTATTAAATAGGGCAATTTAAAATTTGGAAAGTATAAGACAAAGCAAACTCATTATTAATAGAGATACGAATTTAAAAAAAAATTATGAACTCGAACGCTATTGAACAGTATCATGTCGAAATATGGGGAGGAGTACCACCTATTTAACATTAAATATATGACAACCGTGAAGCATTTTATAGAGCAAAATCGATCTTTTCGTAAAATAGATCCCATGGGTGGCCTTCACCATTCGATGATTTTTGCTTTAATTAAAAAAATAATCATGTACCGACCAGTAAATCTCATTCATTTCATAAAATTTGTCAGTAAAATTAATATTCGGCGTCCAGTAAAACTGATTCATTTCATATAAAATTTGTCAGTAAAATTAATATTCGACAAATTGATTGATAACGTACGTAAAATTATGATTACGGTACTTGAATAATATTTAATAATGGTTCAACATAAATCACGCGATATAATATAATTAATGTAGTCATGCACTGAACGAATTAACACAAATATAATGATGTAATATTTCATTTAAATGGAGTCCGAACACTGTAATGATAACCTACAATATAAAATTCCATAGAGAAAAACGAAAATTTGAGATAACATAAAAAATGGACCTAATGTACTGCCCAAACATTGTCAGACGTCTCATAATTGGGTATTCAGTTCATGGAAGCTATGTAATTTCTTAACAGAACTCATCTATTACATTCGAAAAATTATGACTTCTTAATACAGTATATCATATTTATGGTATATGCAGACAAAATGTCGAAGGACAAGAGGTCCGCTGGTAAAATATTGTTCATAAGTCGAACAGATGTAGTACATATTATAGTTAATTACCTCATCAGTCAGGTTAGGTTAGGTTTGTTATGTATGAAATTATGAATACTAACATGCCTACACTGAAAAAAGTTATTCATTGGAATAAAGAAGATCTTCGTTATTTTAATGAAGCATTTTTTCAGTGTACATTAACTTACATAATAAAATAATGCATTGACCGAATCCGCTAGCCATTGCGTATAGTTTACTATTTTAAAATGAAGAGAAGGACCAATAAGTTCGACAACATATATTATCCTATATGGATATTGACCAATGGATATTATTCTATATGGATATTGTCTAATGGATATTGACCAATGCCAAGTGCTTTATTTCTGACACGTTTCATACAATAAAAACAATCATCAAGAGTTTACTATTATATTGTGTTATAATTATATATGATTGAAATAAAAGTATTTAATTAGAGTTAGAGAGAGAGAAAAAAATAAAAATTTCTCAACAAAATTAATTCTATATAAAGGAGGTTGAAATACGTGATATAAAATCGAGAAACTCGAATACTTTGTGCACTATACTGTATATACAGACTGTATAATAGTAAAGTAAATTTTATCGACGACTTGTATAATTTGATTGAGAATTGCAATTGAGTGTACGAACTCGTCCCTCAAGATTTACGAAATACATTAAAGTCTTTAATTCCGAAACCACCAGAGAATTCGTTCGTTTTCTTCAACGAATCAACTTGTTTTCAAGACGCTTGTAACCGTCGCATCGCTCGTTGATGATAAAAATAACGCCTTCAAATTTGCACAAATATTTTCGCTTTTAACATAATTTCACACTTGAAACATTTCTTTAAATGTTGTTTTATACATTGTAATCATGTGAGAATGTTTGCTTGTATAACATTATATAAACCATTTTGTAATGTTTCAGTTTATTAATACTTAATGTCAGTAAAGCATTCAGCGTGAATCAAACACGTCTAAAACGTCTACAGGTGTTTTAGACGTGTTTTATGAAAATTGTTGCCGTTTGAAAAAATACTTAGAAAAATGTATGCTCATAAAAATAAAAGACGTAGTTTCCACTGACTTCGTGTTTGAATTATATATAAGTTATGTTTGAAATTAAATTTAAATTTGAGTAGCTGAATCATGTTTGACAAATAACTAAACAGATGTTTGATATGGAACTTTTATTTTTTTTAATATTTTAATCTTATATACCCGATTATTATATCGTTATCCCGAAAGTCAAAATCCAGAAAGGATGAAATTTATTTCCATTAATGCATACAGATCACATAATCGGGCAATGTTTCGTAATTCATCTTTGGCACTCATCTTCGTCTGATCAGTGCATCCTATTCAATGTTAATCTCTTATTGGTTCATAGTGCCTGTACCGCATTCTGTATATTAAGTTCACTAAAATATGAAACCAATAAGATATTTCATTGTTGTAGTGCTTTATTATTAATGGCGCCAAACTTTCTATCGGAAAGAAAATACCATATTAAATGTCATATAATTCTCTGAAAGTATACTGTATAGTGTATACGGTATGAATATACTATGATTCTTTAGTATGTAGCAGTATATATATAATTTTTCTGTCTTGTATATTTCTATATAGAATTTATTTTTTGTTTTATTTTGTAATTCTTGTTTAGGTTCATTTAGAAAATATATTTATTTCATTGGAATAGTTGTTTTTTTAGTTTTATATGTATTGTAAGGTGTCGGTATATAGTAATATACCGTACTTAAATTAAATTATGCTTTGATTCACTGTTTCATAAATTCATTATCATTTGTTTTCTTCATGAATTAATTTTTAGCAATGAATCCATTGGCGTTGACCAGGTGACTGAAATGTGACTTAATTAATCAAACGCATATTCAGATATCTGAATAGGTGTCTGAATATTTCAAACACCATTCAGTTAGGATTGGCATAGGTAGCCCAAAATATTTCACCAAGTCATCTATCTGAATTGGTGTTTGATGTTTTACAGTGTACTGAATCGGTCAAACAACAGACTGTTTATGAATATTTAACCAAAGTAAAAGGCCATTCTGAGATTATTCGAAATTATAGTATTATATACATGAGTGTTATTTGACTCCTCATGCATGTGATCCAAAAAGGGACATCTGTCACATTTATAGTAGAGATAGTAATTTGTTAATTTCTGGTAATTTGGCAATTTTTAAGTAATTACAGATTATATCTATAGGGAGATATTCCGTCTTATAATTAGATCCTACAATCTTATTTTGAGCAATTTCTATACATGTTTAATATGGCTGGGGGCAGCGCCGCCCGCCCTATATTGTAATTTACATGCATCAGGATTTGAGGATAAACTAATGAATAGTAAACTGATTTAAATGCAGTTAGAGATAGGAGACGTCGAATGCAATAGACAAGACCTTGCATTGGTTGTATGATAGCTTAAGTTTTAGACTGTCAAAATATGGCCGAAAGCTGAGTCGATCATCAATTGTCATGTCGGGCCAAGATATTTAAACTCTCTTACATATTCCAATACAGTTCCATTCAGAAATATTTTTTAATGAAATTTTAATATAATAAATACTATACATGGTGTATTAATTATATTGATTTTAATTAAAGAACATTTGCAGGACATGGTCTAAAACCAAGTGTTCAAATTATAAGCTATAACTATATGCGCTATATATAATATCTCAGATTATAATTTATATTTCCATATCTGTATTATATAATTTCTTCTCTTAATCGATCAATTGCGGTCTTTAACAAGCTATAATTGGTCTCTATAACATTGAAAATCATGCCGACCGCTTAATCTATATACAGAGTCTGAAGTAAATAGTATCTTCTCTCCATTCCTCTGACATATGCAGATAGTGGCCTAGAATAGAGGACAGACAGTTCCACTCACCACAATTAACAGGATTTTGGAGAACGAATCCATGTATCTCGATTCGAATAATCAGACCCAACACTAATAGAGAAATACACAACCGACCTCGGTGTACATTAAGCCTTGTAAAAACATCCGACGGGTCCATTAAAGGAGGACGTCGATCCCTTTTGGATGTCAATTAGCCAAATAATCTGATATCCTCTTAGGCACCGCGATAAGATAAACTCTCTCGCTTCTCTTACAATAATGACGATATAACAACACTGAAGTTAAGAGAATTTTATGATAATTTACATGATAATAATACACTCGAGGTATTTAGTTTCCCCGAAATTTATTGGCTGTCCCGTCCTTTCGGAAAGATAATTCAGTCAAACGTAAAATTCAGATCAATATAAAAATTTAATCTTTTAATTTTTGAGAACATTTCTAATATTCACAGAATTTCATTCATGTTAAAAAAAAGGTGATAAAAGTGACTCTGAGAATCGTATAATAATTCTTATTATATACACAGAATTATACATTTGTTTTTCATTTCGGTACTCTATAGAAATTACGAAATATAAATTGATTATATTAATTTAAATAAAAATAATGATTAAATTATTGATCGAGAAGTAGCAAATTTCTCGAAATATACGTGTATGCGATGGACTTTTAATATAATTAGGCGTAAAATTACCTTTTCATACACTTATCATCGGATTCTTCGTGGATATTTTTAACTAAATTATAAATTTCTCATTTGATGTTCACAGAAGTTGCATAATAATTTAATTTTAGATTACTAATTGAGCGCTCGAGAGTTGATTCAAGTTTTAATTTGGTCTGATGAAAATAATATAATTATAAGTATGAACACGTTTCGCACGTTCATTTTAATTATACAAAATTTCTCCCGTCAACAATTACAGTTATACAGTGCAGGTCACGAGACCTTATTTAGTTTTTGTATCCAGAACAACGTATGCATGCAACGTTGATCATGCAATGCAGGCTCGGCCAAAAAAACTGATCAAAACTTTAATGACGTAATTTTCAATCTATTATTGATGAATGGTTCAGTTAACACGAATATAATGTACAGCTATATTATAACCTATTTTTGTAATTTATGTCGTATAAATTGATATCAATCAAGCCAATTTATATTTACATGAATTTAAATTACTGGTAAAGAATTATCCAATATACTGTATATTATACACGTATATATTCTGTATATTATACACGTATATATACTGTATATTATACACGTATATATACGTATATTATACACGTATATATACGTA
>JAJNBT010049558.1:0-17403 GCA_028455955.1 Notopais sp. p TS-2021 | reverse complement strand
ATGTTCTAAAATATTATTTTTATTTTAGTTACCGGTATGAAATATATTTTGTTTTGCATTTCTTAGATGTTGTAAATTTATGGGTCTATTATGTTGTATATACGCATAATTCTTTTATATATATCTTGCCTTAATTGTGTTCGTTGTATTTTTACAGTTATGTATAAAAGTTTAAATATTATAAGGCAGAATTCTTATATAAAACTTAATAAAAGTTGTATATTTCGTAAATTTTTAGTTCATTAAACTCAAAATAAACTTTAAAAATGTTTTGTACAGTTCACTGTATATGTCTGGTGATATTACTAATATTTATATAAAGTGTGCTTATTTAATTAACAGGCTGTTGTTCTATATAAAATTTGGTATTTATATAGGAGATAAACATTATTTAATAGTCAGTTTAAAAATCTAACCTATAAAGTGATGTTAGACATATTCCTATATTGTATTATAGCTATCGTATTACATTATTATATAAGTTTTTTAAAGTGGATATATATATAATATGGAAATATTTGAGTACACATATAATATATGCTGATAAAGAAAGAAAGTTACCATTATAGCACATTTTATTTGGGGAAAAACTGTCCCGATCACGAAATGTTTCTTTGTCGATGCTCGAGTGGTTTATGGCCAACTTTTTACTTATTTTTTATTGAACCAAAAAAACTCAAAATATAAATGTGAGAAACAAGAATCTGGTTTTCTTTTATATTACATGCTTTTTTCATCGCAATTTCCGTGATTTTTATGTACATTCGTAATAAGGAAATTTTAATTTATTATATATTGCTTCCATAATTATTTTACGGCATCAATTATTATTAATTTGATTTTATTAAATTTCTAGAGACACTTATGATATGATTAATAAATATATTATTTTAAGACCTTTTTAATCAATATATATTTAATTTTTAATTAAAATAACAAGAGATCTCACGGTTTTAACGTACGCTCGGTATGCTATTAATTATACAATTATTAAATATTATTATTATGGTATAACCGCCGTGTATGTAATTACTAAAAATAATAATAAGGTCCCTTGCTTTCGTTCTAATCTTTTAATGACAATTTAGATCTTTGAAACCACGTAAATAAACCACTTTATTATAACAGATATGTGATTAATACGGTTTTAGATCGTATTAATACAGACATATCCAATATATCTATTGACTATTTTTTCAGTTTGCGAGAAAACTAAAGACATTGATTAAACTAAATACATTTAGAAGTTGGACTTCCTTAAATGCCGTCGGGTTCCTATGTCTCTAATGGACAAGAATGGCTTCCAACTAATTGAAAAGCGCCGAAAACTAATTGGCCGCCGGACTAAAATGTCTCGACGTACATAATGCATGCAATATTATTATAGTCCGTCTCCGTATCTATCTTAAGTGTGAGGGTTGTTAATTCTTCCCGCTTCCATATATGTATATGCTAATGCACGGACATCTATGTATTTTTAATGCGTTTTTAACGGACGTAAAAAAATGTTTATTGCAAGCACTGATCTTGTGAAAAAGTTTCTATTTTTATTACATTTTAAAATTATTGGTTTGAAGACGGAACATATTTTTCCGACTATATATCCTATATAATTTCCATTTCCTGGTGAATACAGTGGAAATTTCTCATTTAAAGACTTGTAAAGTATAGTTAATAACGTATTCCCTGCGGGGTTTATAAGAGACATTATGTTAATGAGTCTGAAAAGTAATTAAAAGTGAGCAGTCTGGTCAACAAAACTAAACTGGGATCCCCTTCTATCGTTTTAATAACCTGACCAAGTTATCCCCAAAGAATCTGATAAACAAAAACCCACAAGACGGGAGCATAATTAATAAAATTCTTTAATAGCCCCGCGAATGCGTTAGAAACTTTGTTAAACAATTTTAATTGAAACCAGCGCTTCTTTTTAACTTGACCGCCTCGAGAACTTGCTTCAAAGTATGATTTTAGTAACATTTTTTATTCTTCTATGGTTATCTATGCATATTATAATTTGTTATATACAATATTTGAAATAAATAGTCAACCACAGAACTGGCATGACTAGTTTTATCATTTTCAAGTTAATTTATAACAGAATCGTACGTATATATTTGTTCATGATTCAATATACTAATGTTAAAATTAGTCATTTTGTTGAAAATTGTATAGGTTTATATTTATGCATGCTGCGTTATTATTGCCAGGTGTATGTGAACATGCGTGCATGTAGATAAATTGCATGTGCTTGATTACCCCTCAATGTCAATTACAATTCGAGATAAAATTTGTGAAAATGCATACAGGTTAGGACCTTTAATTCGAAAATACATACATAAAAGACCTTTAAATAATAAAACACACACATAAATAGAAAAGACCCATAATATCAAACTACGCACATGAAAACCCCTTCAATGAAAATTAACAAGATTAGGAATCATTTTGAAAGTCGTGACTGTGTTTGTTGCATGTATCAAAAATGTTCCCACAATCTTATCTATTTATAGAAATGCAACATCTATTATAGCGACCATTTTTGTGGTTTCTATTTAAAGTAGTCGCCATCGTTATATTTCTCTCTGCGAAACAATTAATTAAATTGTTCGGAATTTCATTTATATATTTGAAATGAAATTGTTATCCAATGCGACATTTGCGGCAGGGCACAATACTCGCAGACAAGGAATGCAATATCGTTCAATTTGAAAAAGCCATTTTATTAAGCAATTTTTGAATTTCGGACGCATTTTTATCGATTGCACCAATGGTATTTTAACGAATTATTGCAGTTACCCTTCCAATAAAGGTATTTTCATAGTTATTTAGTTAATTTTCAACCTGTTATAGAAAATTTATTGCGTGCAATGAACAAGAGTCCTGTTGCAAATTGCTAATTTTGAAAATCAGAATAATGGTTTTGCGTTATACGATAAATTGTGGAAGAATTTCCCCCGTCGCTCTTTTTATAGAAGAAAAAGGCTAACTATTAGTTTTTTCTTGACATATTTCGTAAGAAAAGACCTATTTTATATATAAAATTTATGATTATGAAAGGATATATACGTATATAATAAATAGGCATTACAGAAATTAGGAATAGTCTTTAAAATTAAATAATAAATTGGGCCTATATTCTTATATTCCAACATTGTGAAATGATCCTAATTTTTGATGAACGTAAATAATACGAATTAATGTTTTAATAGTTATTAATTAACTGGATATTTTTTATTCCAATAATAAATTTATTTTTAATTGATGAAAACCAAAGATTTTCACAGTTGATTTGATTGTGGAGTGGATTGATTTTTAAATATTTCACACGGATGACGATTGACAGATCATCCACGAATACTGTGGGAGGCTGAAAATAAAATAAATTTTGAGCCGCGAATGAATGTTTGCAAATTGATTGCCCCAAAACTTGTTCAAGGACAGAATCCAGTCAAAGGATTGGGCCGAATCATTTCGCATTCTAACAAACTTTTTGCCATTTTCCAGAATTTATTTCTGTTATATTTATTCTTCTATAATATAGCTATAGACGAACGAAAATATTTTGTTAATATTTTATAGAATTATATACCGGTATATCGTACAGTTTGAGGGAATATTTATAAAGATGGTAGAGAGGGGCAACGTATACAGGGTATCTGGAGGCTACTGTATTTAATAAGTGTTATTTTTTATATAAAAAACTACGAATTAGAAAATCAGATTTAAAAATTAATAATACAAGAGAAATGATTTTGACCAAAGATGAGTTCAATTTTTATTGAAAATCATCGGTAATAAAATTTACGTAAAAATAAATTCATTAACTGCTTTTTTTCTGTTTTGAAATGAAAACCACCATTAAAAAATGCTACCATCCATGTAATTCTTTTCATATATACGTACATAGACGCACACGTGGAATATTATATATTCAGATATGTGAAAATGGAAAAGTAAGTGATATTTATTTCACCGCACGCCTCGGGGCTCATTCTGGTATATACATATAAATATCACCCATGTGTGTATAGATTTTGTGACATATATATGACTGTACATAAGATGTATGTACACTAACTTCAGCAGCTCCGACTGATTCCATATATTGAATGTGTAGAGAGGGACAATTTTGCCATTTCCTATACGAAGCATATATCTCTATACATATTTATGCCAATATAGATTTGGTCGAATATATAATTTAAGTATAAGGTAATTCTATTTCCATTAGGATTAACACTCTGCAATATTATATTATTATGTGTTTTTTCTTGTATTTATTGATGTTTATACTGCGAAATAATAGGCTTGCATTATTAAGTTTATTTTTCAGTCGAAACGACATCGTTGTGGATTTCATTTTGTGAATTTTTGTCTAAAGCCGTCATTATTTTCGTATCATGTGCACTACTAATGATGCATTTTTAGAATAAGACATATATTTATATGCTTTTTCTGTCTGTTTTTATTCACATAGTTTTAGAAGAGTTAGAAGTCTCTTTATATATAGATGAACGTATGCTATATTGTACAATGTGATGGATCAATTAACCTTTGGGAGTTTATGTGATTTTTTGGTTTCGTAAATTGAACGCTTGGGTGAATCAAACATTTTCTTTAATACACGACCTATTCTCTGAATATTTTACGAGCAAATAATTTAAATACGAAATAAAGTCTATTTAATAAGTGCCAAATAATGATCATTGTCACTAAAAAAGTGAAATATTTTAATTATATAGAGTTGTCAAAGTTTTCTACTAAAAAACCCAACTTTGAACTTGAATTTTTAATAAATCTGAAATAAATAATTCTGATTTTGTGAAAAATCTATCGATATTGGGTACGGCGACAGGTATTAATAGTGACTTATAACGCTATTTATATGAAAAAGTATTAAAACCGCCCTATTTAAGGCAATCTTGGGAGAACTTTTTTATTTCTCAACAGCCCAACTTTTGCCTATAAATCAAGTGAGAGGGCAAAGTTTCTAGCTTAAAACGTTAGCAACAAAAGTGTTAATAGAGAAATTGATAAATGCTCTTCTCACCAATATCGGATATATATATATATAGGAACTCATTCCCGGGAAAATTAGACAACGTTATAGCTATAGTGTGGCGATGCTACTATACACGTAGCTCTCTTAATGTACATTTTGCCTGGCTTATAAATTTGAGGCTGGTATCGAATCCCTTTGGATCTAATATATATGGCTGTTAGAAATAAAGTTGTCTTCCTCGTGGGTCTGATTTCAGATAACAGGCATTCCGCGGTTAAAATCATTAACAACACTGGGATTACTGCTCCTCTGCATGGCAATTAGACACAGTTTGACATGTCAAATCCGTTATCTACAGAACTTTCTTGCTTTAATTCTAATGAACGAAAAATCTCATCTTGATACGTATATTCAATGCATTTATAACAATATGTATAGTACACATGTCACATATTACGAATGTGTAATATAATTAATTAAACTGTAAAATGCAGTTTCTTCTCTTATTTTTTCTACATTATTACACCGATTTAGAATGTGTATTTCTTATTATATATTATCATGAGATATAAATTATAACTTCTCTGTTGATGAAATAAAATAGATTGTATTTATTATTAGATTTCTATATATAATGCTACGAAAGGTGTATTTGTGCCTTCCCATATAAGAACATCCGTCTTTAAGTTATCCGACGGTAAATACAGTTCTGTTATAAGTGTATTTCTAGATTGAGACAAATTATTCAATATTATTCAGTATGGCTCTTCTCTGAGTGAAGAGCCTTTTCAATATCAATTTGCCTTTTGATTTTAAAAATCCAGATTCTTATTTCTTCTGTCAATTTTAATGGATAACGAGAACTTGTTTGAACTCATCTGTACTTTATATATTTCCATTAATGTAAATTATTGAATCTATATAGTTTTAATTATAAGTTCTTGCCATTCGCAATAAAATGTTATTTTATTTTTAAGCATTTCCTAAAACCAAAATGATTATAGTTAAGGGCTAATAATATTTTCGTACAAAATTAACAGATATATTATCCGATTATATTATTGATTTGTTTTATATTTTCTGCTGCCTGAGATATTTATGATTTTAAAATATTGCATTATCATATCCCTAACTTATATATCATATCCAAAGCATAAACAGGCGTTGCTTTATTTTTTATAGCAATGAAATGTATTTTTTATCGAGTTTGTGAGATATAGATTGAGGAAAACCAATATTATATTACATATATATGACATAATTAGCATCTAATTTATATCGTAAGGGTAATTAAGTTAAAATAAGTTATTGCCCTATTGTTTATTATGGTGTATAAAGTCTTTTGGTTAGAATTATATACAGAATGTATAGTGCTGTTAGGATCGACGACACTATATATTATATTAATTTATGATTTTATATTTTAATAAATATATCTAACCTGAAATTATTTACCCGCAATAAATGAAATTAAAGAATATTTAATTACTACAATTAATTTATTTCACAATATAATCTTACCAAATAATAACTTAACTAATTTATTTTCCTTTAATATGGTCCTATTATTGCATTAAAAACATACAAAATAAATAATATTATTAACCTACAAGACCGAGAGTTTTGAAAAAGTTTTGCTGAAAATAGATATTTATTCGTTGCAAATAAAGATGAAGAAATGTTATCTGTTTCCCCTGCGTCTGCAGGCGAAAAAAACGATCCTATGCTATAAAACAGGAGGGAAAAAAGGTTTTCAACGAGCAGAAATCCTTTTTGTTGAAACCAGAACTAAAAGTTTGTTCTCCTATCTATATCTATGATTACGATATTTGAATCCGTATACACGAATTTACCTTCGGTTTTCTGCTTGGGTTTAAAATAAATAAAAACAAACTTTGATTAAAATTGGATTCGGAAATATGAAAAAAAGTTTTTAATTTTTTTACATTAACATAAATTGCGAGAATATATTATTTTATCGAGACATATAAAATGGTGGGAGCTGTTTTGATCCGTTGAAACGGTCCATCTGTCGATATAATACCGAGCCCAAAACGGTTCCAATCCTACATGAGTGTTCATAAAACGACTCTTACGATTAAGTCTGACTTTCAGTTATCGAATGGCCTTTGAGAAATAAAGATGGCCTGGGAAATGTCGGCTATTACGGTAGATTTCTCTTATCTCACAGGCCTCCTGCATGCTTTTATGACCACCACATATTCCTCACCGTCGATTCTTAAACCTTGGTCATGTACATCCACGCGACAGTTAAGATTGGATTTTTTTTCTCGGTCCAGTTTCTACCAAAGTTATTTCTTGCTTAGAGTTTCGTCGCATTTAATTTGCATAATAAATACACATTCAAACGATTCATTTTAGGTATAACTTAAATCTTTTTAGCCTGAAGTTATGTAACAGTGTCGATTCGAAGGTGAATGGCATCATAAACTATTATCATTTTTTGTATAAAAAATATATCGAAAGTTTCAATTTCTTATTGCTGCTCTCTCGAATTTTTTAATATTTCCACATGTTCCTTTCAAGCTTAAGATTATAAATGGAAGTTCATGAGATTTCAGTCCAGTCTCGGTGTATTATCAGCTGATCTGACTTGCGTCCAAACATCTGCTAAAAATCACTTAATCTTGTACATAGTGATAGATTCATGCGCCAACAATGCATTGGAAAGTATTCATTATTTCTGATAAATCCGACCCAGGTCCACGCTATATGGGCAAACTCTTGACCTGGGCACGATTGCATACCCATATTACACATCTATTCATGGCTCGCCATCATTTATAAACTGCTTAGTAATCAATGGATGCTTATACAATATATTAAAGACTATACAATTTTGAATGACTAATGGACTATTAATATATAGGGTTCATTGTATTTTAGAATATATTATAGTCTGGATCAAGTATATAGTTATCGGCACATCGATATTCAACCTTAAATATTAATTATTTTTTATGTAGTCATATTGTGGGAGTTCAGCCAAAAATTTAATAAAAAAAATTACGGAAATTGGCAATATTCTTGTCAATATTAAATCTTATTTTTAAAGATCAGCTTTTCTATAGTGACGAGGCGTATCGGTTTCGATCTCCATCGTCAAGAATAAAAGGAAATGTACAATTGAACAAGAATATATATAATAAATCAAATTCGAGTAAGGAAGCTCGGAAGATCAAAATAAAAGTTTATATTTATGTGGACTGATATTTCTTGATCTCTGGCTCACATTTTACATTCTTTTTGTGTAATTTATATTGGATGTAACCTAATTAATTCAATAAAAACTATTTACAAAATTTTGATTAAACTTATAATAATATCAGTAAATTCTATAATTCAATAAATCTGTTCTGCATATTTTCAATCCGAAGATCTCTTGCGTTTTCCATGCTCTTAATTAGAGACTATTTATACTGATTTATATATCTACGGTAGATACTAATTGTAAGTTGACTTATGTTACTATTTAGTTGTAAATTCAACTATATATAATGTTTCAGATTAACATATTTAGTACGTGTATAAAATTATATTTATGCAGGTTAAGATGTAAATATATCATGTGATTTTCACATAAAAAATGCAGGAAGGACTATATGCGTGTTGCTTCCGTATGTTATTTATATAAACAATATGCCAAATAAATACAAAATAACACTTCCATTTTTACCGTTTATGATTGGTTCGGTTTATTATTCCGACGAATCACGAATATGTTTAAATATACTCTCCGAGCTTATTTTCTACCATGAGCCAAAAAAGCCTGAGGGTGAAATTGCTGTAAATGGTCCTACAGCCTTCCTTAGATGATTAAAATGCAATCCATGTCCCTAGAAACGTCATTCAAAGCAGTCTAGGAATCTGTTCTAAGCGCGCCATTGCAAATATCCTTCAGTAAGAGACCGCCTCAGGGGACAATCAAAAATATTTTTGCGTAGGGGGGCGCTCATCCCTATATTTCATCTATTTTTTGTTTGCTTTTGTTTCAGACAACTATTACAATATTTATAAATAGAAAGCCCTTTCTATATAACGTATATCTGATCTCAACTTCGTATTGGTTCTAACAAAAAAAAACTGTCTTTTACGTATATATTTTAGGGGGCATTTGGGGACTACAGATATAATCAATCATATCGGAATATGAAGTTGATTAAATTTGTCGTGTTCTACATTAGCAACAATTGATGAAGATGTTTAGGAAACTCCAGGGAAAAGACCGTAATGACTTGAACAATGAGTGGATGCCTACAGATAGGTCGTTCATCTTGAACGTAATCCCTTCAGATAATAAATTAGCTCCTACTTATTCATACAATCGTCCGCTCATTTGCAGGATTAACATTTGACATTTTTTTATTTAGAAATTAAAAATGATTTTTGAAACAATGAGAAAAAATCTGAGATTATGTCTTTACGTACATATATATATGTATTTTAAACTGCCCATTATAGGTGTGATATAAAAATGCAATGTCAACATTAATATTTACGTATGAAAAAACAACATTAACATTGATGACTTTTTAGTTGTTTCTAGGTCATACAAATTATAATGATACGAGAGTCGTCAATGATAAATTGGTGGAAATGACCAGAGTTTTTAAAACTCAAATTATCTACCTATAGCAATAAGAAATATATTAATGGAAAAATATGAAACAATATATGATTATATAATAGATATTAACATATCTACTAATGATATAAATTGAAGTTTGACGTTCCGGCAGTTGTTAAATTATGGTCATTGTTTATCTACCCGATAGTCGACGACATTTCGGTTAAATTAATTAAACCATTCAGTATTTGTAATCAAATGTTTCAAACAATTTTTTATTAATCTGCATTGAACTATTTTTTTCATCAATCTATCTATCTCTGTATTTATTTTTAGCGTCAATTTTTATATTTCTATCAGGAATCTGTATAATTCATTATTTTTATCCCGAATCTTTATTTGTATATAAACATTTGATAGAACACTTTTTTATTCCTCTTTTTAATAAAGATAAAACTGAAATCTTTAATAAATTTTTGGCTGAATAAAAATACATATATTTGAATTCATATTGTACATTTTAAATAATGTTTTATACAGGTCCGTAGATTATTTATTTATACATGATAAACTATTACTGTGTGTATATATTGAATCTGTTATTAAAATAAATCCAGTAATGTTGTAGTATATCTATGTTTGTTTGTATAATAATATCCATCTGTTGTTGAGTGTAATCTTGTAATCTAATTCGATGATTGCTATATACTTCAAAAGCCAAAGAAACAAGCACTTCTCGTTATACCTTTGTATGCTAATGTATACACATTCGGGTATACATAGGAATGGTTTCAAATGGTCAGGTCACATATTAAACTAATTTATATATCCCAGATTGACCTGGCCTAATCGTCTATTATGTAGACATAAGATTAATGCCAGTTTTAAGTTTGGCACTAACGTAGTCATGATTAAGTATATATATGTTGCGTCATGAACTGAAAAATGAAATGCCAAAATTATACCAATGGGAAAACTATTTTCAAAATTGGACCAATGAGAAAAAAGGTTCGGTGGTGGTATTTCTTCTCCATTTGGGATCTTTAAAGGCCAATATTGAGGCTCTAGAATGGTCTCGATATAGTTTTCAAGTGAATCATAAAGCCATTTCGAATCATTTTTAACATTTCAATAGCTTTTATTTATCAATTTTAAATTATATGCATTCGCTATTGTTATATTTATTCTGAGAATGTGCCACTATTTATTATATTTATTTTGAATTATTCTAAGAAGAAAGATATTTTTTTATCATTTATCAGTTATTCGGAAATACAAAATAATTTTTATTTTTCGACGATTTTAAAGGTCTGTTTACGTGAAAGATTATTTCCTATTTTTACTGAAGTCAGATGCATCTCAAGAGGGTCAAGATAGAGACTTAATGGATGCTAATGGATAGATGAGGCAGTATGTCTCTCTTTGAACTGAAAACATCGAATTGTCGAATCATTTTCACCCTTTTTAGCTTTTCTCTATTTGCTATTTGATGTTGGCATTAATTGTACGAGGGAAAGACGGAATAAACAGGATTAACTATTTTTGATAATTGTTTATCTTTTTTAGTCGCAATTTCAGTGATTGTAAATACATTAAATGTTATTAAAAAATATCCAAAGTAATAATTTGAAAAACGTGAAAAAAACACAAGTAAAAAAGTAACTCTTATGATGCGAATCTTCTCTCAGACATTAAATAAATCCCGAGTAAAAAAAGAGAATATCGCCCTACGTAAATTGGATCATTATTTATGACTACCTTATTATTATCATTGGCTACCATCATGTTTCCAAAAGCGCTCATGATGTTGATGGCCTAATCTCGACAAGAATTCTTCAAGATGAAAGATTTTATTTCATTTATTAAAATTCACGAAATCTGATCATGAAAAATTGAATCTCCGTAAGTCGTAACGACATTTTCAACATTTAAAATACAAACAAAAACTATAATTGAATAATTCAATGGCGGACGATTATCTAATCAATGATTGACATTTGAATTGAATTTATCCTCCATAGAAACGTGATTGATTTCATTATAATTAGAGGTAAAAAAAATTGTAAATCATTTTCTATTGTTTTCTATTTTTTTTTTAAATGATTTTTAGTTTATTGAAAATTATTTTATGTAAATTTAAGTTTATTCTTAAAATTATTCATGTTTGTTCAATAATATTTCGCAAAATATGTAGTTCTCCCCCCCCCCCTCTGTAGGCGTGTATTTTTTATTATTGGGCGTGAGAAATTTTGCATCTTTTGTTCTTTAAACTAATTAATATATATGGAATATTTTATATTTCTATTGACATTCCATTAATGTAAATTATACATTCATTGATTTCAATTGTACATTTAAATTAATTTATCAGTTTGAAAGATATTTAAAGTACTATTAATCGATGCGTGTATAAATATATATATACACATGTATACCCTCGATATATACACGCATGATCTTACAAATAAAATATGTACACGGTCAAACATAAAACATACAGGCGTATATATATATAAATGTAATGATAATAATCAGTGCGTATATAAATTATAAATACAGAAGAATTCCGTTTTGAAATTACATATCTTAAATAATCGAATGTAAGAGAATATTTGATTGGATATAATTGGTATTTAATGCTATGATTAAAGTTCATTTATGGTACAGATGTATGGAACGCCCTCGATTTAGAAAGAAGTTCTAAAAAGATCTGTTTTAAATTAATAAATGATTCCAAACAGCACGAAAAAGACATTTTTAGTGCCTTATTTTATATAAATATGTTGAGATAATATAGAAATCGTCATTTATTATGTGTACTGTTTATTTCATTCATGTGTAAATTTTAAATTATATATATACGTCACAGGAAAATTTTGTCCTATGTGATAGCTATGCAGTTTTGTATTTAAAAAACAAGTTTTCTTCAACTGCAAAAATGGATTATGTGTATGTGGTTATGCGTGTGATACTCGTCAATGATGCCATGTCATGCACCCAAGCTCTCATTTATGATGGAAAGATAAATCATGTGAGAAATAAAAGTTGTTCACATTCACAAAGACTCTTCTGGATATCGATGATGGGGCACGGTTGTTTATTACATGATTTATATAAGAGCTAAATCAAATAAGCTTATTTTAAGGTTGGCTACTCCATGTTTAGTCAATTTAAGTTATCAAAGGTATAGAAGTCGCAACCCTTTTTTAAGTGGTCGAAACCAAACATTATTTTTCTGGAGGGGTTTCTGATTAACTTGCATTAAAAAAAGGTATATTTACATAGACACTCTAGGATACTCTGGCCTTCTGCCAAGCTGTGTCATGGTAAAATCACCTTTCCGTCAAGGAGTAATAAGGAAGTCATTCTACGTCATTAGTCCTTAATTATTGTTGGGGGGGGGATATAAACCTGTCATATTTAAGGAGTTTCTATCTTTCGGTTCGAATTATCTCCCCTAATTTATCCGTTAATAAACAAATTTGAAAGAAAGTCCATATATTTTTGTGCCATACGCTCATGTAACATAAATAGACATTGCGTAGCCATTAATGCAATATAAGGTTCAAACCAGTATTAGAAATTCATTTTAAGAAATGTTTTGTTTAAATTTGATGAGAAATTGTCACACTTTAGTGTAGGAAATTAAAATATTGTTTCGGCAAACACCATAAACAAAGATATCTGATCAAATGATTGTTTAATCAGTTTATATATTTCTGTTTATCCTGAATATGATTTTAAGATATCAAAATCTAGTTATTTTAACTTGCACCATCTTCGAAAGAACATTTTGGTAGAAAAATAGGGAATCTATAGTTAACCTTTCCAATGTGCCGATCAGTTTGGTTTTATCGATAAAAGCTACGTTCAAAATGACCCTCCTGGGTTTTTCATGTAGGCTTAAAAATGGAATTTTTTAAAGTGCCTCTGAGAGACATTTAGACACCCTTTATGAACATCTACACCTGTGCATATTTCTCCCAACAAAATGCCCTATCTAGATGGAAACTCTTGTAATAAATATAGTATAAGATTTATCATCTATATAACATGTATTCTTTCGAGAAGTCAAACATTTATTCCTGTAATGTGACATGAAATGAATTTATTTAATTTGATTATCTGCTATAAAGTGTATTTTTATTTGACTAAAAATAACATACTTTTAAATGCCAACTAATTGATTACACATTCTTAATTATCGATTCCCTACCTGTCATCAAATAGTCAATAGTGTCATATAATGGCACTCATCAATTTTAGAAGAGAAACTAAAACCAATTTCTACTCGCTGATTTACTTGTATAGAAATATCCTCAAGATATAATAATTTCGCCTTCGATTTCTGAGTCTTCATCAATCAAATGTGAAGAAAGAAATTCAGTTCTTGTAGCTGGGGATTCTGAAGAGACACGACTGGTCTCGTCACAACTGTTATTAATTATTTCTTCGACGTCACATTGATTTCTTTAAGTAAAACAATTCACTTAACATTTAACGAGAAAGATTATATATTTATAGCCAACCACTCCTGCCTGAATCTATCTTTAAAATACCAAACGCATTTTTGGATTTTCCTAATATTATAAATTTAAAAAAAAAGTAATCTAATTTATCAAATACAGTTTGCGATATTGCAGCGGACCATATGAGACGTGAACGTTTATGGCCCGCTAGTTGGAAGTGAATTTCAAAGAAATTTTCTTTCGGTCCACTGCTTCTTTCTTGCTTTTAGAAATAAAAGTGATTTTGGCCCAACAATATACCTGGTCTGCTATTTGTGTGTGAGTTAAATCTCTTCCTAACGGCTTTTAAATTGAGCAGAAAATTCAGTTCGAGTTTATAAATTTGGTGCAAAAACTTCACAAAAAGATTTCTTCTTTTTCTCATTCGGCTTATTTCTACTGTAGAAGCAGGGGGTATCTTGAGTTCTGCCAAGAAGTGCATCATTGGCCTTTGTACTACCAACAAAATTGTTCTACTAAAATCCTCTTGTTAATATTTATGATAAGAAAGTTGGTCGTTATAGGAGGGGGTCATATTCATTCTATAGGGGTAAACGATGCTTAAAAAAAATATTGAACTTGGTTAAAATTTCAATCCCCTCCGGTCGAATATAGCTGATACTATACAACATTATTTTATATCTATGATCCTCTGGAAATTAGAGTTTAATAGCTCCTCTGAACCCTTTAACATTGTTCCATATAAAAGTTATACGTTATAACCGTTATCAAAATAAATAGAAATGTATTATTTTTGGATTGATTTGAATTTATTTAAGTTAATTCCTTTTATTTAATAAAGTGCATCTCAGTTCATTCGCATATTTCCTTTATTGCTCTCTCCCCTTTTCCAAAGACCCTATTTTTATGCGTGATCGAGGGGTCATATCGCCCTTTATTCCTTAATTGATTTATGTTATTTCATATACATATATATTCGTGTCAATTAAATTACTATATTTTTAGTCAAGTTATTATAAATATACTATATTATATATTCAGTTCTATATGCATATAATATATGTTAGAAACTGCTTGCGTATATAACAGCTTTAATTAACTATTTCATTTTTGAATTCCGTACAACCAGAAATACGACGAAGGATTGTTTGAGGAATGTAATTGCACGTTACTTTTGTTCAAAATTGAATAACAACGTATGCTGCGATATTACATTTTGATAAAAAAACATCCAACATTCTCGGCATTCAATCCTTATGCTTTATAGACGTACGTGGATGTTTTTGCATGTTCTTTTAATGGATTTTCAGCTTTCATCAGTGAGTTATTTAATATATACGGTATATATACTTACTTGTATATATATATTAAGCAAATAATATATTGAAATAAACTAACCGCCTTGTTTTAAATATATTAATTTTGAATGAGTTTAATTCCTCCATAACAGTTCACTATGTATTTTATATTTTAACATGGTCTGTTTTTAAGATGGTTTGATAATCCCAATTTTTACCACGGCTATCATGATTAAGTTAGGTTAGTTTAGGTAGAAATACAACGTAATATTTACGAAGTTTGGCTCACTATTACTTAATGACGCGAATAATTATTTTTATTTTACTTGTATTTTAAATTTGTTCGTAAAATATGTGCTTTTTATTAGAAAATTTCTATTCACCTACAAAAATGTATAATAGATAGTGAAATTTAGTGACTGTTTAGTATAGCCTAATATAGTATAATAAAAAAAAATATCTGGCAATGAAACGGAGATGTAGCCCTTAATATAACAAAGTATATAACAATATAACAAAGTATATAACAACATTCATTAAGTTTAAAATAAGAAAATATTGAATGTATTTATTTATAGCGATACTGATGATTGTTGATCCATCCTTTTTGTCTTCAAAGCACGTATTTAATAGTCAGTTTTACAAAATTTTACAATAAGAAATATATATTTTAACAATTTTTTTTTGTACAAATGTAGCAAAGAAAGAATTTGATATAGTGAGTATTTAATAAAAAAAAACATCTTAAGTTGGTCAATGCAATAATCCGATTCGTAAATAAAGATTTGAGATAGATTACATGCAGATGCAACATTCACAAAGATGTGCATGTTGCAACCTCTTAAATCAATGCTATGTTTGCGTCAAATGTTGCAGATTTCTGTGTATAAAAGATTATATTTGATATGCAATGATTCAGAAGTGTATTGACAGGTATATGGATGCCTGTACATGCACGCAGTCTTTATCCAAAAATATTGACGTAAATAAATAGCCAAGCACAATTTTTCTGTTATGTTGGTGGTTCTTTATTTTCATTTTATTGTTATATGCAGGCGATGTCGTCATTTTTATACTGGGGTATATTTTCTCTTTATTATTGTACTCTTTCTTCGGTTTCAAATTATTACAAGATCTAATCCAAATATATTTGTCTTTTTATTGACATTGTATTAAAATCAATTAAATAATCCGTTAGTTAATATGACATTATATTAAATATATAAAAAATATAATTAAATATAGATATATAAGAAAAAATATTAAATGTTTTTTATTCAGTTTGTTCCACGGTTTGAACTATCCGAATGTGCCACAATATTTGCTAAACGCCTTCTCGATTCTGTTAAATATTGACGGCCGTTGCGACAATATAAAAAATCCCGTTTTTGTGTGAAATGTCAAATGGGATTTTAATCTTGAATGAATTTTCCACCCCAAAAAAACCCATTTTTTTAAATGTTTTCAGCTTTATAAATTCAGTCATTTTCTATATAGTCATTTAATTGGTTTAATTGATAACTTAATCATTCATAACATTTTATGTGTCCGCATTTGTTCTTTTGGTATAAATATACATTGTTACCATGCAGGCGACGGTTTATACACTTATTTTTTAAAACTTTATTATTAAAGATGCTACTTTTGGGACAATTTTCAAATTGATTTATAGTTTCCCGGTAAAAGAACTCGAGAAATAGTCCGAGGGGAGGAAACGAAAGTTATTTCTCTATTTTTTTGGTAACATAATCGCTTATAATAATTAATAATGAATTATTCGACCATTATTAGGTGGGAAAGGATTTGAAAAATTCCAAAATGGTTTAAATTAAAAGATTTTATCCATTGGTAACAAATTTTGATTATTATTTTATTCTTAATACGTTTTGAGAAGTAAAATAAATAATTTGGTTTTGAATATTATTAAAAAAATTTGATAAATTCTTCTAAAAGAATACAAAAAAGTAATAAAATATTTATTATTTCTTCATTTTGTAAGTCTCTAAATTCATATTTTTATTCGTTCATATATATATATATATA
>JAJNBT010049530.1:0-15978 GCA_028455955.1 Notopais sp. p TS-2021 | reverse complement strand
TCTTGGGACCGAGTTTTCTGGGACCGAGTTTTCCGGGACCGAGTTTTCGAGACCGAGTTTTCCTAGAACCACGAAGTATAGTTACTAGCTTCAGAATCATAAACTAAGTATAATTATTTGCTTTTGAATCATTAACTAAGTATAGTTATTAGCTGTAAAATCATTATATAAGTTTAATTATTTGCTTTTGAATCATTTACTAAGTATTTTCTATTTTTACAGATGGTTCGAGCCGTTCGTTATGCAATGGTTGAATGAAAACGATAAAGTATCTCTAGAATTTCTTAATGGAGCTTACCAGAGGGACAAAAAGGACGAAGTAAGTTTTCGAAACCAAATTGTGTTGTTTTTTATGCAATCATGTTTATAAAGATTATAGAACTAACAGCTATTTCATTTCAGTTTCCTCCAAGTGCAGAACATTCGCTGTTTTCCAATTCTGTGGTGGATGTATTCACTCAATTGACGCAGTGCTTCAGCGTTGTGTCCAAACTCGAATGTCCAGATCCAGAAATTTGGAAAAGGTTCATGAAACGATTCGCTAAGACGATCGTCAAGGTCTTGGTCGCCTATGCAGATATTGTCAAGAAAGATTTTCATAATTACGTACATGATGAAAAGAAGGTATATATTTAATTAAGTGAAGGGTAGTCGTTTCTTAACATATCCAATCAGCTTCAAATAAACTATTGCTTATAACAATTTGATTCTGTTTCAGGCCTGTATCCTTATGAACAACATCCAACAACTTCGAGTGGAACTGCAAAAGATGTTCCAGAAAATGGGTGGTGAAAACTTAGAAGACGACGTCGCTACTATTCTTAACGATCTCCAAGGCTCTCTCAATACCGTCCTAGATGAACTAGCAGTTCAATTTGCCAAAAGGTGCGAAAAGGATCCTCTCTATAACGATACACTATTTTATATCATATATTTCTTATTTCAAATTTAATACGGTATTCTTTTACAGCCTTGAACCGAAAATTACGGTTAAAGTTAAGGAGATGGGCGACAAGTTAGCGAAAGTAAAAGGACCCGGACAAATTCAAACGAATCGAGTCGCAGATGATGTTCTGGTACCTCTGATGGATCTTCTGGAGGATTCGCTATCCATGTACGCTCAATCATGCGAGAAGACTGTGCTCAAGCGACTCCTTAAAGAACTATGGAAGATCGTCATCGTCACTATGGAAAAGACTGTCGTTCTGCCTCCTATGACGGACAAAGCGGTCAGTATAGAATTGGAATTTAATTTACATACTTACTTTCCTTAACATAATACGGTATTTAAATTTTAATTTTAATATTTGTTGCATATGGTACATTTTTTTTCCTTGTATTCTCAACTACAGCACTTTGGTTTTTCTAATATTCTTCTTTCTTTATCATGCTGCTTTTTTGGGATCGGTAATTATTAATTCTTGACCGCGTCCAGATGATTATGAAGAATCTCGCAGATAACGCCAAGAACTTAACTCAAAATGTCAAGATAGACGACATGTCCAAACTACTCTCCAAGAAACTGGCAGGAACTAAAGATGTCAAAAAACTAGCTACTAATATTATGGTTGGATATATTCATTATCCAAGCTTACTATACTAATCTAAAAACAGCATTATAATTTTTATAAAGCTTCTGTTATTTCTATCCAACAGATATTGCCTAAAGATGATTCCTGAATCGATTTGTAATTCTCTTTGTTTTGCAGGACATATCCAAAGACTTCGAAAGAAATCTTACACCCAAACAATGTGCAGTTCTTGAAGAAGCGATGAATACCATCAAACAGTACTTCCATGCAGGAGGAAACGGTCTTAAAAATACCTTCTTGGAGAAATCTTCGGAACTCAAATCTTTGAATTACGCTCTTTCTCTTTACACTCAGACTACAGATACGCTCATTAAAACCTTTGTTAATACCCAATCTAACCAAGGTAAGCAATATTTATTTGTAGACTTTTAGGACACATTCACCATAATGGTTTTTCGCATAATGGACGTCAATATATTTTAATCTTCTTTAATGAAAGATTCCGTTTCACTCGTAGTTTCGTCATCTGATTTAGAGCTTTAATCATCATTATGACTAGCTGTAACGCTTGTATTTTTGTATACATTGAGTAATACGTCGTAGGTACAAGTAACACATTGCAATCTTTGTTTGGTGATTCTATGTGGCTCAATATGTGATGCGAAAAAATTGGAGAGACTGTATTTTAATCAATTGTAATTAATAAAACACTCAATAACAAAGTTTGAAAATTAATATTCGTGTCTCAACTGTACAACTATTATAATAAGTAAATCAGATGATTAGTGTCTCAGCTCGAGTGTTTTCCCTTTAGTGATAAAGAATTGCCGTAATGAGAAGAATAATCATAGACAATAAGTGCACATACAGCATGTCTCATCCCCCCACTTAAATTTTAAGATCATTCACTTCAGCTTGGCTATAGCACCATTTTCTTAAATTATGTGTTAATATTACTATTTCTATTCGACAATACCAGTAGTTATTGTTTCCTTAAAAATAAACTTGTAGAGAAAGATCACTAAACTTGTAGTGGAATCTGTTCTATTGATAAGTTGCTAATTGTTGCCCTTCTTAACTGTGTGTTAGTCCCTGAAAACGAAAGCAAATTTCCAAAAAGAGAGAAAAAGAAAAAGAAAAAGAAGCAGATTTCGCATGATGACAGCGAAGAAACTATTAAAGATGAAGATATTAGCAAAGGAGATGATGAAGATGATAATGATGATGATCCGGTAAAAATAAAGAAAGCCAGTAAAAGTGAAAGACTCGAAAAGAAAGGTAAAAAACCGAAGACTAGAATCAGAAGCATTTTCTTGCATCTCAATTTTAGCCAAACATTTAGTCTTTTTTTTGCAAAGAAGGATAATGAGAACTCGTCCTTGAGCTACGCAGCAGACAGAAGTGCCACATTTTACTAATAGCTTGTAGGTCAGGAGTTCCTGTAGAAGCAGCTTCTATAGCGAAGGGAATACAGACACGTCAATGTCCCTTCAAGAGAACCAGACTCTTTCCTTGGCTCATATCGCTTCTGTGTTTGAAACTAGAATTATTCAATTCTATTTAAGTGACTGGAGCCCAGGAAGGAGTGTTTGAAGCACGTGCATGATTTAGTTTGATACGAATGTTGCCGCTCGAATTGGCTTAGATATTATAGAAACACTCGAATAATACGAGTTCTCCCAGCAAATTAGAATAATAACCACTTCCCTCTACAGTCTACAGTAATTGTAATATTTTTTAGTCGAAAATTATTAAATAATAAATACTCCTGTTGTACATATTAAATTAGTCTATTTTATTTGATAAAAAAAATTAATTTCAATTTATAGTTCAGAATATTTTTAATAGAAATAAAAATAATTTTTTTAAGGATTTTTTATCTTCATATAATTATTGTGGACCAAAAATTAGAACCTCAGCTTTAGAATCTATAGTTCTAGATTCTAGAATTTATTACATCTATTTTTATACTGTATATATACAATTCTATATACTTATAATACTTATATACTACACTTGATTATCTTGTTAACTTAAGACTAGATTGCTTAACTACGAGAGTACAGTATACAGTATAACCTATTATCCAAACTGTCTTTTGTATGTGTAATTAGAGAGTTCATGAAAATTTTTTAACTAACTTCAATCAACTAGAAATAAATCGATTTATTGCCCATATTTTCGTAACTGATATTAAAAGTTATTTGAATATCAAATGAAAAGTTGATAAATCACACATTGTACTTATTAAGTTCTTGAAAACACTAAAAATGACCGCCAAAATTTGAAATCGCCCGAGTTTCATTAGTACCCAAGGTCAGGTCAGACCTTGCTTTTGATGAATAAAGGATATTTGCATTTTTCATTGCATGATTTTGCACGTGTTGTTCAATTACCTAGAGCCAGATATTGAATAAATAAAAGGCAATAGTCTGATTTAGGAACAGCCGTACATATAAAACTATAAAATATGCATATGTTTATATATCAAAAAGCGTTGAACTATACGGAAAAATTATACAAACGAAGCTATTTTCCGTGTCATATGTTCAGGTCAAGTTTGTATAGTTAGGTTTAGGTAACTTAGAACATATGTAGAGCAATAAAATCTAACATAACTTGAACATATGGCACCCCAAAACTATATAGTCGCTTATCTTCCCCGACCCCGTTTCTTTAATTTTAAATAAATACTTCATATATTTCATAACCAAAAATTCTTCAAAAACTACTATTAACTTATTTATTTTACATAGGCTCCACTGATGAAGGCCCAGTTGGAGAAATTAGCATCCAAGTTGATCTTTACACTCACCCTGGTACTGGCGAACATAGTGTCAAAGTTAAAGGTAAGGAATTCATAGAATAACATCTACATTTGCAAATATCGTAGTTAGACGTATTTACTAATATTACTATAACCATTCCATAATCAGTGGTTGCTGCAAATGATCTCAAGTGGCCGACCACTGCTGGAGGAATGTTTAGACCTTTCGTGGAAGTCAACTTGATCGGACCTCATTTGTCCGACAAGAAGAGGAAGTTCGCCACGAAAACAAAGTCCAATAGTTTGTCTCCCAAATTCAACGAAAGTGTTCAATTGTAAGAAAAACTAAGTTGATTCAATAAGATGAAATTTAACTTTTAAATTATTTTATTTTCAATGATATTTATTTATCTAAAACTAATGATATGAAATAGTGCGGCTGATTTATCTGTCTGGATTCAGGAATAATATTATTTTTGTGTTCCAGCTTGATTGGTAGCGAGGATAGTCCTGATAGTTTCGAGTTGCATACTTGTGTCAAAGATTATTGCTTCACCAGAGAAAATAGACTGGTTGGCGTGGCTGTGCTGCAAATACGAGACATTATTGATCCTGTAAGATAATATAATAATTTGATCATGTGTTTAATCTACCGCCCATCTCTTTGAACGGTTGAATCCCTATAGTTTTATCTCATTTTAATTATAACCATTTACCAAAATCTTCATTTGTGTCAATCAGTTGTCATTATTAGAATATTTTCCATTTTATATCGCCACTATTTGCAATTTAAACTATAAAGTTTAATCAGTAAATGATAATTATAAACCATTGATTTACTGAAGAAATGGAATTTCAAGAGTAACTCATTGAAATTATTATTACAGGGTTCATGCTCGAAGTGGTTGTCTCTAGGAAAACGGATTCACATGGATGAAACGGGCTGGACCGTTTTAAGAATCCTCAGCCAACGAACTAACGATGAAGTATCAAAAGATTTCGTCAAGTTAAAATCAGAAGTTCGCGGGGAACCCGCCATTAACCAACAATAAATATAGATTCCATATATAAAATAGAACCGCATTTAAAGATATCCCCGATTGATATGTTCTTGTATCACATATTTGAAAAATTACGCACCAGATATTGAAATTCAATTAAAAACATAAATAAAAAAGAAATCACAAAATAAATATTATTCATCTTTTTCTATAATGTTCTAAACATATTTTTTGACAACAAAGTAGTTCAGAAAAATAATTGTCCATTAAGTAATTTACGTTGAAAAGGGCTTTACTAAGTAAAAAATAGATGATTAATTACATCTTTCGTGATCTTCGACCAGTATCCAAATAATCATTTTAATTAGATATAATTGAACATATCATTTTTTTATCTGATTTATATTTTATTTTAAAATAGAAAAAAATATGTTCTCTTATAGAATATAATAAAATATGTTCTCCTATATCAGTTGACGTGAACTGTTTTTCTTGGAACTCATTCCCAGATATTTTAAAGAGCTAGATATTGAATCTTCTTATTGATGAATCTAACCGCACGTTAAAGAGTTTACAGTCAAGTCAACAACATACAATGCTGTTCTGTTTCCAAGCATGGAAATCTCACATTGGGACCTATTAATGATTATTTTTGCTTTCCATACAACATTATATTCTACTCTTGTGTGCCTTTATGTATGTTTATAAATATTGCGTCGAACCGAAATCCCTAAAAATATGACACATACCTAGCAATCATCGGCATATTGGACCAAGTTCATTGGTAGTTATATATACATACTCCGCCAATAGTGACATAGAGATACTTCGGGAGCAGCATTAAACAAAACCTTTGAAATCATGGTAATATACTTCTATTTCTTGGTCTTATAGAGAAGAAGATCTGTTCCTTACACAATAAACACATGCCTCCTCCAAGCTTCTTACAAATATTTTCTCGATCAAAAGAAGCTATTATACGGATATTCCTCCGTGCTCTGTAGTCTTTTTTACAGCGAAAAGCGCGCTTAATAGTACTATTATTTTTGCATCGTCCTTAAAATCCAAGAACTACAATATGTCTGTTAGGTATAAAGTCTTCCTACTTGTAAAAGAGCATGATTTTCACAGCGAACGTGTTCTAGAATTTGTTCTAGAACACATTCGTTGATGGAATTAGACAGTAACTTTTGAAATCTTTTCCCATTTCACGTCTAAAATTCAAAGTTAATAAAAAACTACTATAATACTGTTTCATATATGCACATTTGTTAAACTATAACTACCAAATATAACTACATTAACATATTGTAAAAAATGTTCATTCTTCAACATAGTGTTGAAAGTTATCCATTGGACTTAAACCGTTTATCGAACCTTCAGTGTGTAAATAAATTTACTTAAATGTTAAAATAACAGCCCTTAATTTACTGTTTTGAATAGATTTAACATACGAAAACATGACTGAATCTTCTTTGATTACATGAAATCGTTTACGAACATGAATAATTTTTAATTTTGTAACCATATATAGAGATATATATATAAAGTTATAAGTACGTAATATATACAGTGTACCAATATATTTGGTTCGGATATAAAAGTTGTCTCCTGTATATGCAGAGATCTATATTAATCAAGGCCCTCTACATAGCTAGTTGAGCTATAACTTATTATGTAGCCGGCCTTGTGTGTTATATATTTGTGGTTCGTTTTGTTAACTATTATTATACGGTAATTCCTTTATCCAAAATAAAAACCCTTTTTAATTCGATTTTTTTTTGTCCTCACAACAATTAAATGAAAAAATATTCATAATATATTTGACAATGAAATTAATATAGATATTGATGGTATGTGTTAACATATTGATCTAAATCCCATACAGAGGCTGCTTGTAGGTGAAAACGAGGTTGGGAAGTCAAAATAAATATATTTGAATACAAAAACTGTCTTTAAATAAATAGAAAAGGCCATTTCATTCCTCTATAATCAGCGCTATTCAACCTTTTCTTTATTATCACCAAATATTTGCATAACTTTTGGGTGTAAAAGAAATCATTTCAAAAGAACATGCGTTAGTTTAGGTGATTTTCTATGCACATGCTCTTTTGTCAAGTTATATAAACTCCATTAAACAATCAAATTAATTGCAATTACATTTTATTCAATGAGATCCTTGAGTCTGATGCTGAGAAATTAATGCTGGATGTCTTGTTGAAATTTGTAACCAGTTTTTAATATAGGCTATATTTTTTCTACCACCCGCCTAGAAGCTCAGATCGCCCATAAGTGGGCTGTATACCGCCTATGCTGAAGAGCACTGCTCTATATCATAACGTGATCGGAAGATTTCATAAATAACGAATTTGTCCCAATCTTCCGCATGAACTGAAGACCCTTATTGTTCACGAGATCATTTCAAAGTGTCACGACAGACGAAATATCGTGACAAGAAAGCTCTGTTGAAAATCATTCTTCGTCGAGATTCCTAAGTTGAGGAACACGAAACTTCCATTAAATGTAGATCCGTTATATTAAATCAAAACAAACTATTTAGGTGGGGTCCGTCATATAAAAGAGATGCTTTAGTCACTAATAACTGTTTCTTTATATAAGAAAATATACGAAATGTTCTGCAAATCCTAAATTTATTGTTTCGTTTATTTTAAGATTGAATTATATGGCGCGGAGTTATGGTTAGTTCTTTAAAAATATTTGCTTATTACCTAATCTAACCTAACTCATATGTTTCACAAAAAGATCTTAAATAACTCATTCCTTAATATGTATTTTTGAACGTTGTTTATTTACAGAAATATTATTTCGATTTCGAACAATTATTTTCACCGACTTATTTTTCGAACAATTATTTTTCGAAAAATTGTTATTTGCAAATAATTGTTCGAAAAATCACATTCTGAATAACACTCAAAGAATTTATATCCTACTTCCATATAAAGAATTACGGAACATTGTATTTAACAATAAACAGAAAAATAATGTCTCAGGAACATATATAATTCGGTACAAAATCTTGTTCCTCTGAAATATATAACATATTCAATACTACACATTTATGTGCAACTTATGACATATTTCGTACATGTTATAATATTTATTCATTTAACATCTACATAAATGTTGTTATATACTTGTAGTGTAACGAAAATAAGCTTAATCTCTTTATTTATTTATTTGTTACAAATATGCAATTATAAACTGTTTTGTCACAGGCATCTAACAAGTGAATGTCTACAATAATTAGTGATTTCGAATAGATATTAATTATAATACCTGCAAAATTTAAACTCCCCGATAATAAAGATTTAAATTGCCTATAAGATCTTTAAAGTTCATATTCAGATACTTTACTCTATATAGATATACATATGTTACACAAATCAGGAAAGAAATTTAAATAATACAGCTTATCGAGAGCACCGTAAAGGTGTATTTACAATATCATGTATCTAAATAAAGTTAAGCGTAACCAATCAATAGGAGTCTTTGGTACGAGTCAATTTCCCGCTTCTCACATTGTTAATTAAGTATGATTGTGAGCCGTTTTATGGTCGGAATTCATATAATTCTGACGTCAGAATCCAACAATTAAAGTTACTCCACTATCGCTATTATAATCTTTTGTGATTAGCTTTTTTATAAAAATTTCTGTGATTTATGAATCGATCTGAATAATAATTAAAAATGTGAAGTGCTACACATATAAAAACTGAATTGTTCTATTCAATTAAAATTAGTGTCCTTAGGTTTTAAATAATGCTAATGCATTTTATATAATATGATTAATAATACATTTATAGTATTAAAACAAAATTGTTGTAAATCATATTTATAAGAAAATACTCTCTATTAAATCTTCTTAGTTAGGGAGCATACACCGGTTAAGATACAAGTCAAAATGGACTTCAAAAAAATATCGCACAGAGATGTTCATGGAATCACAAAAATAAATAATATTTATACCACATAATGTACTATTTAAATAAGTGGCCCTATAAACTTGATTTCAATCTTGCTTAATCAATATAGTTGGGCTACAAAAGAATGTCTATCGGTATTAATCCGCTTAGAAATCTCATACTATGCGTTTAAATGTACTAAACATTGCAAGCTTAAATAGCTTTAAAGATGCAACAAGTTTTTTAATCCTCGTTTCTCGACCTTGCAGTATATATAAAACCATAAAATAGGATCTTTATAGAGAAGCAGCAGTAGGTCCTTACTCATAGGTATTAGGAATGGTTCATTTCTACGTGTAACATGGAATTAAATCCGAGATTCGTGTCCTTGAAGCTATATAGAAGAAAGGTTTTAAGTATTACCTATCTCAATCACTGTCGACGGTCAAATATATGGAAACGCTGTTATGATAAATGATATTGCAAATCAACAAGATTCTAACTTTGCAAATAAATTACTTCAAGAATTTGAAGTTTTACGTTTTTAATCAAGTTTTTAGTTTGTTTTCATGCATAATATTATATATTATATTTTAAGCCATTATTACCTTAATAACATTACAATTTACAATATCCTTAATCATTAATATTGTATAAATGATAAATATTCTATCAATATTAATTAATATAATAAAAATTATAGAAATATTCAGTTCAAAATTGGCATGACTAACAATGTATTTAAATGCGTAGGCTGGATACATTTATTTTGTAACAGATTTGAGCTTTCTCTATATATATGAACTACTTTACATTGTATAATAAAGTTACGCATATCTTTTACATAAGAATATTCTACTTTTTTCAGTTATTTATAGAAGCTTATTATAGTAAAAAGCTATATAAATTCCTGAAAACATTAATTTGCACGTATGTTTGGTAGAAAAAGTCATTAAATATATCCTTTTTACCTTTTTTGACGATTGAAAATTTATTTTAATATATAGACTTTATACAGTTGTTTATTTATATAAAAGGTATAATCTCTCTAGACAACTATTTAATGAATTTAGTATATTTTACTAAATATTAAGAGAAAATTTTGTTTATAAATAATTCCAATATACATTTAAAGGAATAGAATTCTTCATTTCATGAATGTTGTAGATACTGAAATGATAAAATCCCGGGAATGAATAACATATCCATTCACCCATTCAGGTTTAAAGGGATAGCAAAACTTTAAAGGGACAACTTAGAAATCCAATCAGTGCCACCTCTGACTTAGTGGAGTGAGGATGTGCCAGGCTCGTCTGTGTACTGCCTTGACTTGACATCTGTCCGGTGTCTCGTATTAAAACAATCTTGCCGAATATTTTTTAACGTATGCAATTTTTCTACTAAATTGCAATTAGTGTCAAATATTCATTAGTCAATACTATATAAGTAGATAAGTTTTAGTTATAAAGTATCGAATGGGTTTAAAACAGTGTCGTTCTATCTACTTTTCGACTGAAATTTTGAATCAGAAAAACTTCAAATTATAATTTGTAGCTTTTCAATAAACTTTTTTTATGACTTAACATATAGTTACACGCTCGGAATATCAATGTTTATATAACAAATTAACATCTAACCAACACTTGGGTGCTTATTTAAAAGGTAAGTTATATTTCATCAATCATTTTAAAATAAATGTCAAGAATTTATTTAATGTATGAGTTTATATTTATTTTGAAATTTATATTTTTTTCCATAATTTATTTTTTCACAATTTATTTTAATGATAATGACCTTTATATTATTTATATATATACTCGCTTGCATTGAAAAATTATTATAATTTAAATACTACTCAATCACATTATACTTAAGTATCCCTTAAAGGAATAAGTGTATTTATAAGAACACTTTTTTCCTTCACCTTTCAATTATAACTGATTATTCGCAAACGTAATTCAATACAATCAAGTTTTTGTCTGTTATTTAGAAATTGAATTATGTATTAATTCTATAAATAATTTCCAGTCGACATCATAAATAGAATTTGTAATTAATATTTAAATTGCATTTCTATTTAATTAAACCATGCAGCTATTTATTGTCTTATGAATTACAGAATTAGTATTCTAAATGATTATAATGTCGCAATTTAACTGTTCTATTTATAAATGTTTCTCCCCCTTCTGTATATATAACAAAGTAAACAAAATTGTAAGTTTTATAGAAATTTTCCGCATTATATTATTGAAATTTGCCAATATTAATTGAATTATTTGGGTGGGTTAATACATACAGTATATATCTGACTATATATAAGCTCACTTATAACTTGGTAGATCCGAATTGCCTCGCGTTAATTTATCAGCTATAAATAGCTTGGACAATTTCTATTTGTCAGACTGAACGATAAAACACAAAAATAGAATTAAAAAGGGGGAATTTGTGCTTTGAAAAATGACTTTACCGGAAGTTACTTATTTTTCATGAGAATTCGGTAATTTATTCGGATTTTCTGTGACGATATTTAGCGTTGAATCTTATTATTTTGCTCAGCAATCTCTGGTCATTATTAGGAATTATCGTATTTAAAGTTAATCACAATGGATATTTTTTACATATTTATAATAGACAATGTCCAGTTTTACAGAAAAGTTCAGAATGTTTCACAAATAGAAAAATGTCTACATTCCATGCACGCAATTTACTAAATATAGTTGATATTTCCGGTAATCAATAAACGTATATTCGTATGCACCATAAGACCGTCAAAACTGTTGCCCACCAATAGGATACCTTCAATTTCTGGTGAACACCAATAGCAATTGATTCCTTCGATAAAGCGATTGATATATTGATACAGATAAGCTATATAATGCATACGAATATACGCCTATAGTGCAATAGTCTTTTAACGGTGCTTATAGGCAATACATGTGATAATGAATTATACTTTTAATTTATCAGATTCTTTTGAATTATATTAATAAATTTGTATTATTGTGATAGAAACCTTTCAATGTAGAGCAAATATTTATCGCATAATTAAATTATTCAATATTTGAGTGAATTTAATTAAATTCTGTGAAATAATCTAATGTTAATTCCCTGCAATTATTTATTCATATTTGCGGTATTTGAGTCATAAATTCTATTAAGGCTTAAATTCTGGTCAGCTTTAAATCCTCTATTTGATAACCTATAATTCGTTATCTTTATTATCTTTATTATCTTTATTATTCAGTCTTGGATAAATAAAGATAGTTCTTAATTCTGTTTTATAGACCACTCTTATTAGGGAATAATTAAGTGAGAGATTTCTATTAATTCTTGAAGATTTGTAATTGATTATATTGTATTCTTTGTGGAATAAAAAAATTCTTTATTGACAAAAAATATTGATAAAGATATCTATAATTGCCTGATTAAACTTGTGGGAGAATTTTATAAAAGTGATAATTAAAGAGAGTCTCTTTCGATCTTAGTTACAACATATAATTGCCCAGACCTTAAGGAGTAACAAAGATCGGGCATATAGCGGTATCAAATAAGAACCTAAACTCTAGAATTCATAATTTACAATTTGATTTTCAATATACTTTCACACGTGTGTTTTTCTTAGCAAAGATTGTCATAAAGAGACTAAACGTCCAGGAATTGGGGCTGTTTCGCATCGTCGAAAAACATTCCAAGTACTATATTAAAAATGAAGCTGATTATATGTCATTGAAATTTGGTTTTTAATAAGTATCAAGTACATCCTGCCTATAGGCTACTTTTATTCGCATAGAGTTAAGCGAATTCTTCAGTCCTCCATTTAGAATTTTAGACTATTCCATTTACAGATTCCTCTATATAAGACATTTTATTTGACAGATTTTACATCAGGAAATGGGGTTAAATATAGAATTTTGTAAGAATATCACTTACATGCAGATACATGCACCTACATTTATTTCGAGGTCTATGCAAAAGTGTCACTTTCAAGGTATTCAACTAAATAATTAATTAAATATAAAATGTAATGAATAACAATTTATCAAAAAATGTTCAGCGCATACTAACAAACTTCTTAATCATTAGGTTTAGTGAAGATCTATTCTATTTTCTAACGTTGGTTCGAATCCTTCCCAAGCTTAATTCAACGATTTGATTGTATAATTTAATTGTCTGTCTGGCGAGTAGAGAACAGATTACGTTATGCATATTGTCAACAATCATTTCAAATAATATTTATGAATAGGTGGTGGCAGAAATCAAGACTCAGATACACATATTTTAATACTAAATTAATTGCTTCTTCTACTGGATCGTTCGAAAACTAGATTTCAATTAACGTCCAAAAATATCATCATAAATTATCTGGAGAGTTTGGGTCTTCGAGATATGTAAGAATCCATTAGTACAACTAATTGACGCTACTGTAGACATTACAGTTCGTAGAAGTGAATTCTATATAATTCGTAAGAGTTATATTCCTAAATTTATTGTATCCTGCAAATTTATTGTATGTAAATTTAATTATTTACGAAATGAAAATTTCTTTCTTTCTATATTCTTAGTCTATATAATAGTCTATATATCTATATATTCTATATTCTATAGATTTTTGTGAATCTTATGATTCCTGTGCATGTAATCTTGAAAAAATACAAAAGAAACTAAGTAAGAAACAATAATAATTCAACTTAAACAATATAATGTTATTACTGATATATCGATAATTTCCCTCTATCCCTCTCTCAATTTACCCCGATTGGAAAAAGTTCAACACTTACTGCAGAATAATTTCTGAGAATCTTTGGACTTTGTTTATGTTTCAGCTTTGGGAAAACGGAGTACTCCGGATTTTTATTTTGTCAGAAAACAGAATTCAAATCACATATAATACTAAAAGTTTATTTTAAATGGATTAGAATTTGAACGAACATATATATATATATAAATCAAATCATTTATTGTTCAAAATAAAAAAAATCTTCATATAAAAAAGGGTTCTAGAACTATTTGTCCCCGGACAATCCGTCCCGTATTATAAAATAACCTAACCTAACCTAACAGAATGTAATATATAATGGGGAACTAATGGTCCGGTGGCCATAAAGAAAAGTGGACAATTATAATGGTGAAATATTAATACATTTGGTATTATAATTTAACAATATAGAAAGTACATTATTTTTATAACATTATTATATTATGATTATTATGTATGTCTCAAATAATACAATAATTTAGATATTAAATCGTTATCAGTAGATAGATCAAGATTGATAAGCCATAAAATCTGCGATATCTATACATGGTCAGATATCTAATTCTTTACTTTCTCATAATTTTTATCAATCTAAATAAATCTTTATAATGTCAGAGTTATTTATATCTTTATTATGATTACAAGTAATATTCCCCCCTCCTCTATACTTAATCAATACCTCCCACCCCCCATATTTAATCAAAATTAAGGTCAGTTTTTAAAAGTAATTATTAATTATAAAAATAATAAATATAAGCCATTCTTAATATAGAGATATCGTCAGCCTTTATAATTATATATCATTAAGAGATATATAATACATCTCTTAAATAAAGAACTGCTGCAAAAAAGATCATCAGAGATATTAAATGACATGTTTTGAGATATAAAAATATGATAATAATATTGGTATGTATATAAATAATATACATGTGTATGTATATATTTATTACTATATATGTATACATGTGCAAGTACGTATATCTTTATTATTACACATGTATATTTCTATTGAAGATAATTTTATGTACACACGACTCGCTGATTTTTTTAATGTTATGTTGAATGTATTTTGAAAATTTCTCATGTTTCAATATAGCTCTTAATATGTGAGAATAATTATGTGATTTATCATAAAATATAACATAAATTAACTTCATGTCGTGTTTATATATTATCATAAATATATAGCAATTAAATATATCAAAAGGCACCGCCTCTTAATATAAAGAATTGACTTCGTAACCTAGTGCCAATTATTTTAATAAAATTATGATATCATAATATATATATTGCCCATATTTGTATTAATTATTTTGATGAGGGAGAAATTGAGAATTTTTTTAGTTATTTTATGAAAAGAATCAAGTTTGATAAAAAAAAATTATTGTCCGTATTAAATTTATTAATTAATTTATATGAAAATTTATTAAATTTACTTTGTTTCTTGTAATAAAAAATTTAATTTTGTCTTTATTTTATTGAATTATAATATAAATTATAACAAAAATCTAATATTTATTTTTTATTTTGAATTATAATATTCATAATTGGGAATTTTCTTTATTGAAATGAATGAAAAAGTAAAAGTACGGAGAGATTTGAATTTCTTTTTGTTACAAATATACAAAATATTGTAAATGTACCTGATAAATGAATATATATCTGTTACAAATATACAAACATAAATTATTACATGATAAATAAAATATATTGTGGGAGGAGTATAAGATCGATGGGATTTTAACTTAATATAAATATACATGAAATGATTTTTTTAAGTTAATGATAAATACTTAAAAAAATAATATTATTCAAAATCATGAACTATGAACTATTAACTGAACTATGAACTATGTATAAACTGAACTGTGAACTCCAACTCTTTCATATATATATATATAGAAGTGATAATCACCCATTTGATGAAAAATTATTTATATAAAAAAATAAAAAATAAGAGATTAAATTAATCCAAAAATAAAAAATATGGAGCAAT
>JAJNBT010049333.1:0-16110 GCA_028455955.1 Notopais sp. p TS-2021 | reverse complement strand
TTATACCGGTGTATAATTTCAATTTTATGGCAAATTGATATCAATAAATTTTTGACTGAAAATTAAATATATAAATTAATTTCTCGAAACATTAATTGATATAATGGAATTATTATACATTATTTGTTGCTTTGTCTTTAATAAATTATCTTTATAATTTATCTTATATCTTATCTATTATTTATCAATTAAAATATAATGTTATATATATTATAGGAATGAAATTATCCTGATCAATATCATATTCTCTTTAAATATAATTTTATTGCATTACATTATACACATACCGACTACATTATTTACTGGACACTGACTGATTTGGCTATTAAAGAAAATAATTCAGAACAGAACCTTTGTTCCGTAGTTTACAGTTTCTGAATTATCATTCTAGTAGAATTCAAGTAGAGAATTTATGGAACTTATAATAAAAACTTAAAGAAATCAAAATATATTCTACATATCCTATCAAATTAATAATCGAGTTGATATTATTTTTGCTTAATTCTGAATTTGCAAGTAAAATGTACTGGCTGTTCGGAAATCACTGTGCACTTGTATAACCGTATTCCATGTATTTACATGTATGTTAATAAAAATATAAGTGCATAGTGACTTTCCAAACACCCTGTACTACAATGTAATCTGTAATGCACGGTGGTGTATATACTCATGGGCGAAACCATATGGTAACATACGCCACATGCATCTGTCTAAATTTATTGAATCTTCTGACAGCCAATTGAATCCAAAACAAATGAATCAATTATTAACTGAATCTCTTTTGACAGTCGATTGAATCGCCGAAGGTCTTAGTAAATCGTTCATTTTCGATTGGTTCCCGAAAGAAATCATATCAAAATCGACTTATAAGGAGCGGTATAGATCGGGTGAATTGGTCGTTAAGAAATTCATTTAAATAATAGCTATCTTTGAGTGGTTTGAGATCATCGGCAATTATTACCAATGGCTATATTGATTCGCTTAAAAGTTCTTTATGAACTTAATACTTCAATTAGGATGAAGGTCGTTCAAAGAATTTGGGTAACCATTGTATATCAACCACAAAGGTCAAGCTATTAAATTGAAAATAGTCTATTTAGGTTTGCATATTCTATTTTAAATAGACGTTGTCATGTCATCAACCTACTGTATAGTTCTGAACTTGAGGAATTTAAAATAGTTTGCCAGATATCAGAACAATTTTTGACATTATTATATACTGCATTTATATATAAACTACAGTTGACAAAATATAAATTAAATATCTCTCTATATATATATATGGACATATAATTTAATAATTAATTAAATTCGACATGTTAAATATTTATTTATCGACTAGTTTCGAACAAAATGTTCATCTTCAATAACAATTTTTCATCAGAATTAAAAAAAAGAAGTATTTTCCGAATTTATTGGTCCGTTTCTTCATTATAAAATGCAAGCTCACATGCAACAGAAACATTACTTCAGTATATTAACTCTATCGCGTTCAACATTAATTGAGTTATGATGGTTATATTTGTTCTAAGAATGTTAACCTATTTTATAATGAAGGGGGCCAATCAGGTCCTGTTATGAAAATGTAAGTTTATTGCTATGATAATTATATACTTAAATATACGAGTTGCAACTTTAAAATATTTATTTGTAGTCCCATTCAATCAAATATGACAAAAGATGTTGGAATTGATTTGTATTTGCTACGTAGATGCAGATTAAAATATAATGGTTTTATTATTAAACTTACCATACAATCAAATTTTTATTATAATTTTTTGCTTATATCAAATCAGAAGCACCAATTAAAGACTGATTTAGCCGGACTATGGAACGTCACACTTAGATTACAAATATGTGGATTTGATAGGACCCTTACGATATACGTACTTATATAAAGTGCCATATCATGACAATGAAATTCATATTATTTTGGTCCGCTAATGTACTTGGCAGTTTTCTTCTGTACCTGTCCCTTTGTTAACAAGTACAATCACCTATACTTGCACATATAAGCCTTTATAACAGCATGCAAACATACACTATAGTAAAAAGATGAAAAACATTTTACTTGCACAAGATAACAAATTATAAGCTTTTGTAGAAATTAAATCAGAGGACTTCAATCACTATTTTAATTTTTATTTTATTCACAGATTGATTTTATTTAGAATATTGAATGAATGTGATACATCATTGAGTCTAAAATCACGAATATTTCTACCAACTTGGAGACTTTAAAAAGTATTTGAATAATGAAAGATAAAATAATATTGGTGTAAACTGCGTTGGACAATACGTGTTTGTAATTGTGTAGACAGGCATTGTGTAACGATAAAGAATAGACCTTAAAGACCCTTTAATTAGTTGACCATATAGGGTTCTGTAGCAGAACTGAATATTTTTCCCAAACATCGCTAGACTCTGGCTAATGATCCCCTGTAGCGTGAAGATGATATTGTTCCATTGGCAGAGCGACAAAAATACGAGAATGAGTTAACAAGACGAACTATTGTTTTGTATGGGACACAATTGAAGCTTTATTATCACGTTGAAAATATTCTGACCAAATCATGCAAAGATCTTTTTAACTCAATAATTAATGGCATTCGTCTTCGGTATATATGGGAACAAACATTCCACTCTCACAAAACTCAATCATGCGCGAAATAAAATATGTGATCATGCAGTGTTGTACTGAGCTGTACGATAAATATAAAGTGCATGCACGTTTCTCAATTTAGATCTGTATTTCCAATGATATGATATTTTTATCGTTGAAAACTGGATTATAAGTTTAATTTCAAATTGTTGCCACTTCTTAAACTGATTAATAGTTTATATAGACTTAAATGTGTGAGTTTATATAATTGATCATCTGTATAATGTTTAAAAGAGTAATCATAACTTAGTAAGGATATCGGTTAAAAGAAAAAAACTGGGCAAAGTTCAAACCTAAACCAGACCAAATTGGATAACATTGGGAACTGTTGATTATAATTAGTCTTTATTTTCCTGTTACGGCTCTCCTACCATTACGTTTATCTAAGTCTCCTGGTTTTACCAAAAAATATCTAGAATTACCCTTTATTGGAGGGAATTTCATAAATCATTTTATGATTTCATCCAGAGCTATAATATCTGTTATGTAATTAAATATCTATGCCTGCACGCAATACTCTAGATGCAACCTAACATTGAAGTCGTAAAGCTTTTTAATAACATACTTATATTTTAAATACTAATACACCTATTGATGATACACATCTATGATTTGTACTCTTTTGTTGCTACAGAAGATATTCAACTGAATTTTTGCGGATACGATGCCTATTTTCCTTCTTTTTTCCTTCGTGTTTAGTGATAAACCATCGAAATAGATTACTTTACGAACCAAATTAAATGATATATAATTTAGGAATTTTGTTTAATAAATTTGATATATTTTAATATAACATTTTTAAAGGTCGGTAACAACAACTATCCTGTAAATTTTCATAAAAAGAAATCCTCAATGATTTAATATAGATATTAGAAATTATTTCCCCTTCCAATAATCTCTCAGTAAGTTCAAAGTGAAATTTCTTTCAGCATCGAAGTTTTCAACATCGAATCTTGAGTTTATTTGGGCCTAAAACGCGATTAGAGAGTCTCATACGGAGTGACTAATGAGTTTCATCTGGGCTTGAACAACAAGAATTTTTCCCTTCATTTTTTGCTCTCCTTATTCTATGATTAATGAATACAGACAAGGCTTTAATGAATCTTTTAAACCATAAATGTTCTTTTCAATTCTAATCAATGGGAAACGATCCATTCATCATATATAATATGGTATTGCCTTTACGATATTATAACCCATGGGCCTATGTTATATATAGTTTTTGCTCAATAGAAAAGTGTATTTGACGTATTTATAACAGTATACAGATTAAGATTAATCAAATTTTAAGAAATATTTATTTACTGTTATTGTATTTACAAGTATGCATAGTTTATATAAATATAAAATTAATAATAAATTGCTTTTTATGAGCTTATTTTATAACTAATTAAAAACTTGCATAAGATTTAATTTAAGTAATATTAAATAATAAAAATATAATATTGTACGGACCTATAATGATTGGCCACGGTCCATTGTCCGGCCTTGAAAATATAAACGTAACTGTATATTGTGCAATTTCAAAAGTGATGTTTAATTTTTATTTAAATTATAAATTATTGTAATAGTGTGAAATACAATGCCTCAATATAGTTTTACTTATTGTTTAATATTGTATATCTTAGTTTCATAGTTTATATAAGGAAGAAGTTATGTCTATAATTGTTTATTACATTCTTACATTTATTACCTGTGTTGTATGTATGTATTACATTCATTATATTCAATACGTAATAACTACTTTGGATCAATTTAGTAAACCCAATTGCAACTGATTTCTAAAAAAACAAATAAATTTTGAATTATTGCAAATTATTATACCGAAGAGTGTATATGTAAGAGAGTCAGCTTTAACTATTTTTTTCGTAGTGTTTTTAACCAAAAAATATTTTATATATCAATTTACCAAATTTAGTTCAACGTAGACGGGAAATTTTAATTTCTCGTTATACAAATTTCATATTCTTGAAATTGTTGAGCGTTTAAACTACATTGTAATATTAGGTTTAAATTCTTTTTGTTTCTTTTAAGTTTAATTTGAAATTTTTCCCATGTTATAAGATATAGATTCTCAATGAGATACAGACTCTTCACAGAAATTTGTAACAAAAATTATCATTTTTATCAAACAAAATGATTTGTCACTCGGGCAAAATGCATCATTTTATTCGTATGGACACTTAAAAATTTCGTCATTTTTGTATACGAAAAATATTGCTTCACATTTAACGTGTAATCTATGACAAACAAGCATAAAAGCTACGATCACTTTTGATTTCGATAAAGGGCTGAGCTTATATTTTCATAAACTGCTCATAGAAAATACCATCTTAGAGATATTTTTGGTAATGCAAGTTGGGCAGATTCGATCCATTATTATAACAATGGAAATTATCTCAAGCTGTCAAATGGTTCATGATCCAATTTTATCTCGGTCCGAATTACTGAACCATGCGACAACGCCCAAATCTAACAAAAACTCCACATAAAATGTCCAATCCAATCTATATAGATTGCTCAATTCTCAAGTGCACACAAGAAAACAAAGGTTTCCTACTAAAATATATGTTGACTTCTTATAAAGAACTATAACAAGTGCGATAGTAGATCAAGGTAATGCTAATCTCAAATGCCCATTATATTTACAATGCAATTTCTCGTTATTGTCTACTATGTGTGAATATGCCATGGTACATACCCAGTATACTTAGTACCAGAACAATTTCAAATATTTGTCTCGCTATAAAATTGACATCTTCAGTCAACACTAAAATTCTTATAATATAGAGATAAAAAAATGACTTAAATTAATCCAAATGAGAATTAAGTCGTGGCGCAGTCGTTAACATACTTAAATCTGTGCTAAGAGGTCACGAATTCGAGCCTCTCCATAGGCACTTCTCATTGAAACTCAATTAAAACTACTTGGTTATATAGGGAGCACGCCCCGATTATGATATAAGCCAAATTGGACTTTAAAAAAGTACCGCAGACTTGGCCTGGAAAACCCACAAAAAAAGCATTTTGTAACTTTATAATTATTTAGTTTAATTAAATCTTTTTAAGAATCAATACTGAACACCAACTACGGTGTGTTTACTTTCAACACATCATATTTTGCAGTGTTCAACTTACCACCCACATATATAGAGCTGAGAAATGTATTATTATGGTGTTTATTCACGATCCATAAATAGGTTTTAAAAGTAAAACATTATTGAAATGCAACAAGCATCGATCATACACGGATGGTGTAACGTTACGCATGATTTTGAACTATAAGAATGACATTTAATTCAATGCTCCTCTTTGTACGTGAAGAGCATGTATAAGACCTGCCATAGAGAAAGTATGCTAAATGCATGGGAATCATAGGTGCATGGGTGTGGTCTGGGGGTGATATAACCCCCTTTGCCCAGGGCACCCCCTCGTATGGGTGAAGAGAGCGTGAGAACTGGTCATCTCTGCCCTACGGAGCTACAAAGAGAGCGCCAAGAATTATTGTTCTATCGTAACACCCAAATAATTACTCGAAAGAGCCATGCTGTGATTGGTTGCTGAGGAACAGACAGCCAATTTCTAAGATCCTTTAAGGAACATCGATGCCATTACTGATAAAAAACAAGAGCAACGAGACAAGAGTGGATAATAAGAGACCTTTAATCAATAGACGGAATAAATAAGAATAGTAATAGCGCGTGTAATTGATGCCAGGTCTCCTATCAGTATGTAGTCCATATGGATTATTTTTATCAAGTGCCATTTATGGAGTTAGTATTTTTAAATAAATTTTTATGTAATTTATTCTCAGTATCTAGACGAGTTAGTTGGTCAAATCTCAGTTGTCGCGTCACTGAGTTGTAGTTGTCTTAAAAATTTAGTACAGAAATTAAACATTATTCTCAATATTTTACTCCATAAAGATTGATATACATTTTGTATCAGTTTAAAATATGCTACCTTACGCTAACAAAAATGAAGAACTTCATTGAATTTAAAAATCATTTCTCCATTGATTGAACAAGGGCCTAGTTAAATGATTTAGGAGGTTGCTTCGTTAGAATATTATGGAGGTATGATTCGTAAACCACTCAACATGCTAATAGGTGCAGGTTTTACTACCAAAAAAGAACTAATTAAAAAAAATTAATATATGGAAGCTCTATATAAATGAATTCTGGTATCACTAGATGGTAGCACGTACACGTGTCTATGTTATGACGTCTAGAACAGTCTTTGTTTTATGTTAGAAAAACTTGAAAAACGGAAAATCACGTCTTTCGTCGAAAGTGACACCCCCCGCATCAAACGTGTTAACACGTCGGCAATCGTTATGTGTTAGAGAAATGAGGATCCTTTTTGACGAGATTTGAACCAGGGATCCTACGCGTGATAATTTAGATTTTAATAACTACACTAGAATTCTTTGTTTAAAAATACTAATTTTATGTAGCATATTTCATCCATTTGCTGAGAGAGATCGCTTTTAAAAATCCTAATCAATATCTACTTTATTTCGAGGGAGGATATATTTAATTGACCAAGATATTAGTTTTCTAAACTGAAATTTTTTCAGTGTCCTATAAAATTAATTGCAAGGAATATTTTTAAAGATAATATTTAATGTCAAAAAATGACTAATGAAAATCTATTTCTTTTTCAGCGCCGAATACTATCTGGGTTATGCACCATCTTACTTAAAAGGAGCCTCCTGGTACCATCTCATTCATCCAGATAATCTGAGGGAAGCTCAAAATAAGCACAGATTAAGTAAGTATTATTTACAGAGCAAATAATGAATATTTTACTTTAAAAATCTTTGTAAATTACCTTATAATACAGACGACATTTTTGAAAATGAACATTTATTTCATGATATATTCTGTTAGTTAACATTCTTCCTTCAGGTTGATTAAGTGTCTCTTTTCCTTTATGTATATAGTGCCTCGAGTATACGTAGTCTATTTGCATTATTCTGTTTGGCGACTGTTACGGTATATTTAGCAATATTACTTCTTTATCCAGTACATTTATCCATGAGATGATCGAATTTCTCATTTATAGAATTGTTAGAACGATCTTTTAAAGTATTGGTAGTGTAACCAATGTAAATTTCATAATTAAATTGTTTTATTTTTATAGAAAGGTAGGCGTCGTAAAATATAACAAATAGAAAGGACAAGATGAATTAAAAATCACATCTCTATATTTATAATTATATTATCATATGCGAGATTATTTTTTGAGAAAGGTCGAATTCTCATTCGAGGGAAAACGAAGTGAATAATTTTCTCAAATAGAAAATGGCTAGTGTCAACTTTCCATCTGAATAATATAGATTAGGTCAAGACTTTGTATTTCAGATTAGTCCACTCGATTATTATTGCATATATAAATTATATATGGACTCTTTGTATGGGGTGGAAACTTTCTTCACGAATATAGATTATGGGAGGGAGTAATCTTACTAGAAGCATTGTACATATAGGAAAAGAGAACTTCAATTAGCTTAAAGAACGAAGGATTCGTTCGTATTTTGAAAAAATTTAATATCAATTTTTGATTATTTCTGAAGGAGAATTTAAAAATAATAATCCTGCATCTACTTAAAAAAATTGTTCACAATTTCATGATCTGAATTTTGTCTATTTTATAAATAAGTCAAATTACAAAAAATGAATTATTATTATTAGCCTATCGTACAATTTTATGGAGTATGTACTGTTAATGATATATTTTAAATTATAATTTCATTGAGTGGTTAATATAGCAAACTATTCAGAGTTGAATATACTTGCATGAGTTTTCTCAATTTCATTTTTGTCAAATATAAAGTACAAAAATTGAAAAATTAAAAAAAGAATTTTGACAACTGTTCTATGATGTATTATATCATTGCGTGATGTTGGAAATTAAAATAGATATGAATTGATCAATTACAATATCTCGATTTTTAATGTAATAGATAGTTGTTTTCAGTATTACTTGACTTGGTCACATCACGACAATTGACTTCATCCAAGTGATGCAATACACCTAACCTAGTTTTATGATAAATTGATTTATTATACAACATATATATATATACACATATAATTCACGCTTTGTTTAAGAAATGCAAATATTGTATTCATAATTTTCAGGAATATAATTTATTCTATAATAGATTGTGGTTAACACTTGTCGCATTTTATTAAAAAATATATAATAATTTCTGAAATATTATTTTGCCTTTATATTTTACAGCCATTATATACTTATAAGTATATGTAAACTTTTGAAAATATATATATTTATATGTATATATAAATGTAATTCTGTCATAATAATTCGTATTTCAGTATTTGTAATAAAATATATAAATTATTCTTTCGATTATATATGCATTTTGTAAAGTTATAAATTATATAAATTTACTGATAATAGAAATCTAAATATTATATTTTATAAATAAATAAACATATTCTATAAATATCTAATGATAATTTTATAAAAAATATACATGACAATTTTTTCTTACATTGGAATACTTTTCGAAATTTTTTTATTGACAATTTCACTTTAATTTCAAAAATTGTATTTCACTCTTAAAATTAAAAAATTTCGAAGAGACACACTCCTTTGAGAAACATGTTAACTCGGATGAGGGCCGTGCGGAGAATGGTTCCTCGTCAACTGCAGTTGAACGAGTGTTAGTCGATCCTAAGCCCAATGCTCGAGCTTGTTACCACTATAACAATATATAAACTATCTGAACAAACCTAACCTATCATCCTCCTCATGCCAAGAATCGACTATAATAAATCTACTATTCAATTTTATGAAAATAAAAAAATTTCAAAAATTTCAATATATATATATCTTATTATTTGCTCTCACATCTGTACACTATAAGAAGGACTCGACGAGCTATTATGTTGGGCAATATATTCCTGATATCTCAAATATTGGTATAGAAGTGTTAGAAATATTTGACTTTAAATGTTACCTAAATTTCAAAATAAATATCGGATGACTTTATTTTATCTGTCGATCTAATGTATATTTCAGTAACTTCAAGTGATCAAGATAGATCTTGCATTCTGCTATTTAGATTACAAACAGCCACCGGGTCATGGCGTTGGGTTCATTGTGTCCTTCAGGTAAAGGACAGTGGTGAGAATTTACCAAGTAATCAAACCCAGCAACCATCAACTTCTCAACAACCACAGTCAAGTCCATGTTCCACCACTTCACCACAATCAACTACTACTCAGCAACCAGTGATTGTAGCCACAAATCAGGTTCTGGGAGAGAAAGAAGCAGCGGTATTGAAATCGAACTCGTGGCTTTACCATTATTACTCCATGCAATCCAAACTGCAGTATGGAATCGCCTATGATACACAGAGAGTTTATCCATACTATCCTCAGGTTATGTCCTATCAGGTGAGCATCAACTTTTATTGTTTTTATCTTATATCATTTAAATTCAACCACTTCAATCGTACTTTAACATTCATCATCGTTTCTTAATTAGAGTGACCCGACAACTGCGTACATGACCTCACCTTCATTAGCAACTGCTGGGCACTACCACCAGAGCTACACGACTCATGCTGGAACCACGGCCGCGTACACTCTAGGAGCTGGCAATCCTTATTTACAGCCTTACGCTCACCCTTACTCCATGCGCCTTCACTCCGGGATCGATTACTCGCGTGAGACTCCCTGGGGTTATTATGACACTTCGTCAGATCAACAACAGCAGGTCAACTCTCAGCAGTCGCAGCAGAGTCCTCAGCAGGCATCCAAGCCGGCAAAAAAGACCTCTCTTCCAAAACGGTCACCTCAATCGTCTCCCGAATCTTCTGTGGCAACTCCTGTGGCAGTTCGAGCTACTGTTACAGCCACCCAGAAGAACCTAAGTCCTCGAGAAGTAGCAGAAACCAGCGGCACTTGGAAGGCCTCTCCTACTCAGGAGGTACCTGAATACCCTGACCACCACCCATATGTGAGCCCTCCATACCCAACCACAAAAGTATCTTTGTTCGCTTTCGAAGCTGACGCTAGGGATTCCCACGGCCTTCACGATCAACACGTGCCTTCAGCATTAGACCACAGGGAAGCCTCTTGGTATGCCCACGCCTTCGTCAGGTAAAAACCATTTACAATTGAGATAGGATTAGTTTCTTTTCATTATATGACCTTTTTCTATTTGATTATTAGAAGTTGCAAATCTATCAAATACTGTAATTTCTGACAATCTTCTTTTTCAGATAAGTCGTTTTCTGCCATAATGTTTCGTGCTAGATTCAGAACAGATTGCAATAGACACATTTGTATGTTAATTAAACTTAATCAGGTATGTATTAAAGCAAATTAAATTTAGAAAAATATCTCGAAAAACCTGTAAAATATTGCTGTCTATTACAAGTGGTTTCCTAGTCTCTGCTAGTCTCCCATAAAGGATCAATTGTTAGAATTGATTTTACAGATACATATTTTGTATATTTCTTTTATGTACAATTTGCACTTTTAATTCCAAAAATTAATGTTGATAAACAGAAATACTTTTAACTTGTATATCAAATATTTACGATATTCAATAAAAAATTAATTTTTCAAATATGAAAACGTGATATGTATGAATAAAATCTATCAGTAAAGTGCTGTATACTCTCATTTATATTTAATTTAATAAATATAGTTGAAATACTGTATAATTTGTATAGTTATGTATATACGAACACTATTAGTGATTTAGTTGTACTTATACACTGGTTATTTATACACTATTTTATACAGAAATGTAGGAATCATATAATGATAACATTGTATTGTATATAGAGTGCATTCATTAATTAATTATTCATATATATGTTAATTACCAAATATTTATAGCAATTTTTAATATCTTTTACCATTAATTTTATATCAGAATCATGAATGCGTGCAATGTGATACCAAATAATCGTGTTCTGCTATGATTTATGAATATCATTCAACTTTATTTTGTATAAATTGTTACTTTCGCATTTTTATATCACCATATAGAGATCTATAGAAAGCTTCTTAGTAGTTTGTTGTTTTTTTCAATTTTGAATTTGTAATTGTTACAATTTTTTGTGTACAAATGAAAAAAATTGCTTGATTTTACGTGATATTGTATTAACTAGTTTATAAAACGAAACTAGCTGCATCTTTTTGCGTATGAGGTTTCCTTATTTTATGTATGTTATTATGAAAATTTATACTTTTGATTGAATTTTTCTAACTATATATATGTTGTATTATATTCGTATTTATTGTATAAATTCCATACATTAATTGTAATCATTTATATAAATATGGTTGGTGACATTTTTTTTAAATGAATTGCATAATAATAATCAAATAATTATTTAGTTGTTAAGTGAGTACTTAAAAATAGTATCAAGTTATCACGTTATAAAAAATATATATATATATCTGCATTTTTTACTATAGACTTTGGTTATTTTCATAATTTACTTCTGCATTACAATCTACTGTATTTGTATATAATTTATTGATAAAATATTCAAATTTTGTTATGTATTATATATAGAATATAATCACGTACATAATAATCCTTTGTATAAAATTCTTAAAATTAGGGTTTAAATTAAGATTGAAGCAAAATCTTAAGGAAGATTTTTCTTCAGCAGACTTCGTTCTATATTATACATACTTACAAAACACGAATTTGTGCATCATTGGCTAATGCCGGAAAATTATATATAAAATTATTGTGATAAAATTTAATAAGAAAAATTCTGTAATCTTACAAGAAGAAATTACTATGAAAATAATATAGCAGTATTATAGTGTAACAACAATGTTCTTGTAATGGTAATGAATTCATATTTTTATAATGCAACATAAATTAATAATACATAAATTAGTATATATATAATTTTAATTATATTGTGTATATACTGTATAACATTCTTACTGATTAGTCACATTATATTTTGTATATTATACAAACAAATATGTACAGTACATGAACATGTAGTGAATAAAATGATATATATCCGTGCATGTAGCAGAATTTTTTCATTTCCCTTTATTTCGAATACCGTAATTAGTGAGATCTCATGACACAAAGTTGGTAGAAAACGTTCAAGTCAGTTTTCAAAGTTGAGGATCCAAGTTTAATCTTGCCGTTCAATCTATAGTGGCTAAGCATAGCAAGTTGTCTAATTGCATGTTGCAATGAAGCTGGGAAGCCGTTCTTGTAATTTATTTCTCGCTAACTACCAATCAAACCTTTTATAATGGAAGAGCTCAATGTTCAATCCTGAGACACCATCTTATTCATAACTGGTTTACCCACTTGGGTGAAAAATACATTAAGATGTTCTGTCCATCAAACTTTCGTGCACTATATTGTTCGTTTATTACATCACAAATATTGCAAATAATACATCAACTTGACGATTTCATTTGTTATACAAGTATACAAAATTTATATTAGCTCATAGAATAGTCTTTTCAGAAGTAAATCTCAATAGAAATCGCACCTTCTATCAGTGAAGTTCAGTCTTTGATACATCAATATTACAAGGATCAATATATCCAAGTATAATAAAGGAACATATAAAATTATTTGAAATAATTCCAGCATTTATTTGAAATTTTATCAATTTTCAAAAACATAGTTCGTTATTTTCTATCCCAATCCAGTTTAACTATAATTAATACTTGACAGGGATTTGAACTATGGTCTCCGATATTCTGTCTCAGTGTTCTCACCAATAAACAATCGTGTCACATTCATTCTGAGTGATATTTTATGATGCTTCAGGTTCTTGTGAACCTTTTCTTAATGACGATAGTACAGCAAATATATTTTTGTACTAACAATTATATATACTGTAATAAAAAAAGTAATATGCATTACGATGTAATTAATTCAATTTAGAAATAAAAAATAATCATCATTAAGTTATCAATTTTTACCTTTTATTATGACAAAATACTCCCAACACCCAAATTTATAATTATCAGGAGGTTTAACTGAGCTATGTATACAGAATTTGATCTATAATGATCAATATTTTTCACTCTGTACTTTTAAAACGTATTAAATGAACGCTACAGAGGTATTCTTGGTGCCTGAGTTTATTCTTCACCATTTGTTTTGATATTTTAAAATATTTCTTTTTTTATATTATTGACCTTCATAGTCTTAAAAAGTATAAATTTATTAGCATAACACTATGCAGTGCAAGTTTTAAATGAGTATTACTCAATGCACATCAAAATATTTACTTTTGGCATATTTCGTGCGCACTATATAGCCAATCTGAATCGAAATATGTAATCGCATTATCGATAAAATCAACTCCCATTGGTATTCGAGAAATATTGAAGACATTCTATTGGTTGACAACAGTTTTAGTTACTTATTTTTTTGATAGATTCGTTATATAATGTATACAAAAATAGATCTTATGTTTGATATTTTGTAACTCCATTTTCAATTATTCTCTATTAAAATTCAAAATCTGTTTGTATGGACACCTGTTAAATATAGATATAAACCATTTTCCGTTAGCATTTAGAAGAAATTTTGTATCTTTGACTTGAAAATTTGACTAAAATTATGTTACAGAATTGATTCACTCCTTTGTAGATTCCAGAATCGAAATACAAAATAGAAATTTTTCTGATAAAAAATTTATTTACCAAATAAGTTTCAATGAACTTCGTTAAAATTTTCACAGAAATTAGCAGTTTAGCTTAGTGTAGCGGTTAGTGTGCTTGACTTTATATCCAGAGGTTGTGGGTTCGAGCATATGTAAAGTGTTTCACATTAACTCTCAAATAAATCCACTTGTTTATAGGGAGCACGCTCCCGGTTATAATATAATTCAAAATGGACTTCAAATAATTACTGCAAACATGTTCTGGAAAACCTAAAAACTAAAAATTATTATCATAGAATAATAAAACAAAAATAGACGTCGTAGACTTCAATATAAACTAAATAAGAATTATTCTTCACAAATATATTTGGGACATACACAAGTAAGTTAAATATAAATAGTTACCCAGTAACCATTAGTTATATAAAATGTCAGTGCTTTCAGAAAATGCCTTCAAATATTCATTTATTGTAGAATTTAAGATATTTAATAAATACGAAGAACTATAACTCAGTTATTTACGTTAGAAAAATGTATCTGATTTTTGCATCTCAGTTTAATAAAAGAAAATGTCAATAAAGATTTACATACAAGTTTTAATTTGTTTTCAATTGATGATATATTTCCTCTAGATATTTTTATCGGTGCGCAATTGTGCATCTAAAAGGGAACATTGAAGTTGATGAAAGATATATTTTTATTGTCAAAATTGATGAGATTCTGGAGTTACATGTTTATTCTCACCAATATGTTGGAGTCACACCAGAATTAATCGGAGTAGCTATATAGATCAAATTGATCCAATCACCATTAAACTACAATATTATATTTTTAACAGTCATTTGATTATGTTTTGCTATCGTGGGAGAGTGTTAAGAATACTTGGAGGTGGTGAGGCTTGATTGAGGTAAGGCCTCAGGAAAAGCTTCTCAAATTAGTTGTTTTATTTGTCACGGCCGGTGGTCTCTTCCCGATGGCAGCAGATGATCGCTAAACGTCATTCCAGCATCAGGGAATCTTCCTATATATTTAATACTCGATTGCGATTGGTCTATATTAGGCAATATAAATACGCTTATTGGTTGATTAACTTTGTGGATTTATAACAACGAAATTGAGTCGTTGTGAATTTCTGTTCAATAATTATATTATTTTTATTGGAAGACGAATCGGTAATTTGTAATCTAATCTGATTTGGATTAACGTAATTATTGTTCTCTCGGTAATCTTTATAATCTTCCACCGAGATTATATAGACAATATAAAATATGTTTAGTCTTGTAACATTTATGTGGCTTCAATGTCTAAGCGTATCTAAATATATTTTGGTAGATAATTTCGGTAGTTCCTTTTCATTCGAGAAATTTGATTTATGTGGTACATTTAAATTCTTGAAATGTAGATAGCGATAGATGGCTGACAAGAATCTTGCTATATGAAAAATACCATCGATGACTTTTCCCAGAAGTGGAGAATTTGGTCGATGACAAAAAAGAGCAATAATGATTGTAATTGAAGTGCCGATGATTGTGATGCCGATGGGCAACGAGGAGCTGGGACCTGTGTAGCGGGTCCTTCCGTCGTGAGGAGGTGTTTTACCTTCGGCCACACGCAGGACCCGTGAGAAAGTGTCGTGACGTTCGGATTCCTTCGTCAGCTGGCCGTCGATGCTCGTGTGATAGGCAGCTGCGCCCTCCGATAACCAAATTACTCCGCCCGAACACGCCGCGCCCCAGGCCCCGGACTCGCTTGACCTGGGGTCAGAGGGAGGGTCAGTGGGAAGACTCGAGTG
>JAJNBT010048850.1:0-10026 GCA_028455955.1 Notopais sp. p TS-2021 | reverse complement strand
CATGCACATATATATACGAATACAGTACAATATCGGAGCACATATTTTAGACAACCATCACGCACGAAATATTTCATCAAGTGAACGCTGATGTAGTCTCAATGTTGATCTCTTACAGATAAAACAAGAGGCCCTTGTTATATCGGATTTAGTCCATTCTTCCTATATATTTTCGATGGGTATATGCTGTCACAGGTTACTTAATTTGTGAGATTTGAAATAATCTTAGATAGATATCAATAGGTTAACATGCGCAAGATTCTATTATTTATTTGGCAATTTTTGTTAAAAAGTCCAAACTTCCTTTAATATTATAGTTGGGTCAAAAAGCTCGATTTTGAACCTGGACATTTGGGATCGAGTATTTTCTTGCCGAATGGAAATAGGATATGAAACACTATGCAATTTTTCTAAAAATATAAATACAAAAATTCCCTTATTTGAAATTGAACAAAAAAATTCAAATAATGCTTTTGTTCGCAATTTGAAATTGTATAAATTCATCAGGTCCCAACGCTTCATTTAAGCTACATAGTATATATATAAATTTTATACAATCTGAAAATAATTGATATGAACAAATGTACAAAATATTCACAGTATATTATACATGAAAGGCAACGTTCCATGATATTTATAAATATAATCTGACAATGATTCATAATGAAGAGGACGTAAGTAGATTTTGGCTCAAGATTGTCCGAAAAAAAATAGAGAAACAGTTTTATCAAATTAGGATTAAGCATGCTACCTTCAATACTGTACAATTTTTGATAAAATTAGTCAATATTGACGACTACCCTTCTCTCAAATAATATAATTGGTCTTTCCTTTAAAGTAAATAATGATTTAGAAAACTATAATTATGATTCAATATTAAAATCAATTGTCAAGAGATCATTTTGTGAAAAATCAAGACATGTTTGAGTGCACTACAATATTACCAATAGTGAATCAAAATCAATTGAATAACACCAATAACAATGACTTTATCGGTAATTATAGCGCGCCATAAATACGTAAACAAAGTCTTTATCCGTGCGTGGTGTCGTCCTCGACAAAGTCATAAGCCTCTTCTCTTGTGACGCATTCGACGTGGGAAACTTTATTCCTGAACTTGACACCGTAAAATTTGGTTGCGTGTTCCAGCAATTCTGGTCGGAAAGTGGTGGTGATAAACTGGGCATCTCTGCTCATCTCGAATATCATGTCGGCCACAGCTTTTCTGTGTGAAGCGTCCAGCGCTTGATCAATTTCATCGAAAAGATAAAAAGGAGCTGGATCACATTTTTGAATAGCAAAGATCAGACCGAGAGCGACCAACGACTTTTGTCCGCCTGAGAGTTGGTTCATTTCTCGCATTTCAGCTTTTCGACCCGTAAACGAAATACGTATTCCTACTCCGGTGAAGTTATCGGTAGCAGATTCTTGTTCTTCAACAAGCTGAAATAAACCAGGGTTATTGAAAGCTCATTTATACTTTTGATAAGTGTTAATAATAGAGTGAAACGTACCTCGTCGTCCTTATCTGACTTCATGACTAGTTGGGCGTGGCCAAGGGGAACGAGTTTCTTGAAGACTTCGCTGAAGTATTTTGACACTTGTTTGAATGTGAACTGAATCGCTTCGTACTTGCGATATTCCAGCACTCTCATTAATTCCACAATTTTCTCATAACTGAAATTTCAAGGTCAGAATTTATCACCTACGCTTATCCGACGGATGAAAATAGGACATGACTTAAGTTGATATTACGTACCCTATGTCAATTTCTTTTTTCCTCTGAGAGAGCTTCTCCCTCTGTTCAGAAAATGAGATAAATTGATCCAAAGCTTTTTTATTTACATGAGAATATTTCTTCAGTTCGCTATTAGACTGTTCCAATTTTTTGAAAAGTTGTTTCGTGGGCAGCGTCTAAAAATACAATCAAGATTAATTAGAAGTTTCGATAGAAATAACTCTTTTGCCAATTCCTAGAGACGTTTTACCTAAGAGAAACTATATCTTACTTGATATTTATCGAATGCTTCCGAAGGTAACGACCCGAGTTCTCGGATCTTCTTCGTGCATTCTTCGATTTTCTGATGTAGAATATTTTGCTTCGATGCCATTTTGTCTAGATCTTTTGCGTCTTCTTCCATATGTTCTAAAACTTCTTTTTCTTTGGATTTACTTTTTTCTAATTCGGATTTTAAAGCCTGATGAAATAAAAAATAAATTATTTCTTTTATGGATAAGTAAAATAGATTCTAAACTCAACTTCAAACTATTATCTACAACAAAAGATAGCGATGGTTATAAATTGATAAGCCAATGTAATGTTCTTATATATCAAATTACATTATTTCAGTAGGAATTTAAATAAAACCAGAAATGTTGCATAAAGTTCGACTCCAATAACTTTTGAGTTATCGAAATTGCCAACTACTCGCCTTTCTTTTGTTCAGAAATATATTATTGAATGTTTGAAAAATTAAATTAAATTTACCTTTTCTTTCTTTTGGAATTCAATGACTTTTTTGTCGACATCTTTGAACTGAGTGGACATTTCCGTGAGTCTCTTTTCTACTCTGGTGATCTCGCTTTCACTGTGTTCTAGTTGAAGTTTGCGATCTTCCACAGAAATTTCTTGCAACGCCTTCAAAGGACAATATTGTTAACGATACACTATTATATATATATAAAGATTCGCGATACAACGGCAGATTATCCTTCATAAATTAAGAGAAAATCACGTATCTAACTTAATGTTACCTGCATCAATTCATCCTTTCTTCTATGTAGATTATTGGTGAGTAAATTTTCTAGTTTATTTTTATCAGCTTCAAGTTTCATCCTTCGCGTGAAAGCTTCCTTGTTCTCCTGAGTAAGTCTGCGTATGTCGTCATTGAGTTGATCGACTTCATGCTGATCCTGAACACTCAAAGTGGCCATAAGGTCTTGATGTAATTCGGATTCCAGACCTTCTTTAGTAGCTTGCATCGCTTCCAAATTGGCCTTGAGCTGCGATAGGCACCTCTCTTTAGATGGCTTATTTCGATCGATGCTCGATAATTCCTCTTTCATCAACCTAATGTCCGTCTTCACTTTTTCGAATAGATTTCTAAGTAAAATAAACATTTAATAGCAATTATTTAATGAAAAATAACTTAAGAGTTAACATTAATTCGGGGACAATATGAATGTTTCTCAAATATGGATGTGACTCAACTTTCGAGTAATTACATTTCTTGGGAACTTTCTAATAGCTATAGGAAATAATTCTGAAGTTATACACTAATAATCAAAGTACCGTAGCAATTTTAATGACTATTTCTCAAACAACTACCTACATAATGTTAATTAAAGGAATACCAAGCATTATTTTTTTGCTTTTATTGAAGGAACTTAAGGAAGTTTTTTCATTATTAACTTTAAAAGTAATTATTACAAATGTGCATGCGTAGTTATGTTTCGTAGAGCTAATAAATAAATTAAACATACCGGTGCTTAATGCTTATACGAATTTTTTATTATTTCGATATTCCTCTATAGGTTTGAATCTAATTTAATTTTTATAGGTAACTTAATAATTTATAAAAATCAAAGATATGAAACTAATTCAAATTCAAATAAAATTTCCTAAACACCTAGATTTGAAACTTTTTAAGAACCTTATTTCGTAGAATAGAACTTACTTGGCTTTACTATTTTTAATTTCAGTTTTCTGCATCTCGGACACAATTTTATTAATTTCTTGTTCTGTGTTTTTTAACGTGTCTTGGAGCTGTCTCAATTCAGTTTCTGCACTTTGAATTTGGTCGCGCAATTCAGATCGGGTTTTTTGAATTTCCAAACGAGATCTAGCAGTATTGAAATAACCACCAGTCAAAGATCCCTTGCTGGAGACCTAGAATTTCATCATGTAAGATTGTCTTTAGTTCACCAAAAATATTTCCCAAACATACCGGTATATATATTAAGCCATTTTTCTCTAATTTGTATAAGCGTACGCTACCTGATCTCCGTCCAAAGTAACGCAGTCCAATCTTGTGGATCGAGCTAGGTGAGTGGCTACTTCAAGATTTCTGCAGATCAGGGTTCTACCGAAGATATATCTTAGGGCTTTGTTATAGCGTTCAGAATACGTTAATTTCGAAACCATAGGAATAGCATCCTGCAATGAAAGCAATTTTAAATATCATACCGTATAGTGCAATACGTGTATATACACACCACACACCAGTACATAAATTGATCTACTCACATTAGTTTGAGGGTAGTCAATATCTTTGACAGTAAGTCTGTTTAAAGGCATAAATGTCACTTCACCAGGTAATTTTTGACGGTTCATTTCTTTGAGAATTTGTGTACCTATTTTATCCGACTCGACTATGTGGTGAAAAAGTCTAAAAGAGATGGATGGATATAGTCAATACAAGTACAAGTGTTACTATAATTTCAACAAAGAAAATCAATATCCGTACTTGTTTCCAGCAGTCACTTCGACGGCAGTATAAATTGAATTATCACATTCAAAATTCTCTATCAGAAGTCCATAGTATTGGGTGGCAGTATCCCCTAAAGTGCCACCTTTTTGTTTAAAAGTATCCAACACCTTCTGGACACTGTCTCGTCCATTTAAAATGGGCTGGAAAATGAATTGGGTATAAATTACAAAATGAATATCAAGTATTCGTTACCATAATCTCAACATCCCACTAAGAAAAAAGTAAAAAATATTAGTCTTCATGTATGATGGAAATATGGACATATCATTATACTATTTTCATTTGATTTCAATAACAATTTTATAAATTTGAAATATCCGAATTGAATAGTTTCGAGTTTATGTCCAAGTTAATTGGCAAATACAGTATTCTCAATGGCAATAAAGACATTATTTTAGTAACAGAGTAAGTACCGTATATTAAATATGGTGACATCTAGTACAGGGATGGTGAACATTTTTGATCCATAGGAATTTTTACAAACATAATTAGGTCATATATATTTACTCATCAGTTTTATAGTGAAAATTCTGGCTCTATATTACCTGTTAGTCCCCAGCAGTTAAAATAATTAAGTATTTAGAAAAGTAGATGGAAATATAGTCATGCAGAAGTTATTTCAAAATTAAAATAAATCTATAGCGGCTGTAATTATTTTGTTTCTGGATCTTTGAGAGTGAATGAGAATAGCTTTGAAGAGACTTCAGACTTCTCTAGAAAAAAATCTAAATTTCAGGCAATTTTTTAAAATTTTAGATATATATAAAATTATAATTGAGAATTTTGTATATTATTTTGAAAAGACAAATTTTGGTACCCTTTCACAGGTTCGCCTTCCCTGGTCTAGTACAAGATCCAAAAATAATTTATAGTATATTGTAAAGGAGTAGTAGGAAATCTACCGAGCAAAAGGATTTTTTTTATTATAAACTTTTCGACACAGATAACTCTAGTCTTTATCAAAAGACCTTGGTTCTAGCTACTCATTTTTAAAAGATGTAACCTGAGCAGTTATCAATTCAAATATTACAGCATTTTAGAATATTTTATTTAAGCATTGTGAAAATTTGCCAGTCACAATTAATCGGTACTTACAATACAACTAAATTTTGTTTATTTTAGTATTAAATATAAAAGTAATTTTACCTTTCCTGCCATAGACCGAAGTGATTGGTCAGCCTTGGCTAAATCCTCCTTGAGAGACGTCACATTCTGTTGTAAGTTGTTTTCTTTCCTCCAATGCTCACTGAGGAAATTTCAGAACAGTTAGAAAATAAATCTCAATCAAATATTTAAACATGCAAAACAAATGATATAAACCCACTAATTGAACTACAGTGTCCACAGATGAAAATTAGTTTATAAATTATTAATGTTCGCAATTACACAAATTTATGGATAAATGAAACGTTTTGAGATATATATTTCTCTGGAAGTACATTAAAAAAATACAAATCGATAAGTAGTGATTATGATGATGGTAATTTTCAAGGACTAAATTATTTTCCATGAATACTGATTAAATATGGACACTTACAGTTATTTCTACAAAATATATCAGTTCCCTGAATCATGCAGTACATACGATCGATTAAATATATAAACCTCTAATACACCATTTACTTTTTATTCGAAATATTACATTGCCTTCAATAGAAATGTTAATTCTATTTTTTTATTACTGAATAAATGTAATAAAAACATCTACCAACACTAACTACACCCCATAAATACATATGTATTATATATACCGTACACGCCTTGATTCACAAATTAAATTATATAATTTTAATAACTATTTCACTGCAATAAAAAGTTTCATTATGCAGACATACAATTACTGTACTGAAAATACTGCTACTAAAGCTTGAATATATTTAAAATAAAATACTGCAAGTTCCGTATTAAGAATTTAAGATTAGCAAATTTTAAAATTAGTTTGCCATTTTGAGAATATTGATTTATATTTTTTCATCACTGAAAGACAACATTTTTTACATATTTATTTTCACAATATTTCATAATTGTTCATCTTTATTTCCTATACTGTATACACAATACAAATATATACGTATTGTAAAAATAAGTAAGGAATCTCTGAATTTATATTTGTCAATTATTTTAAATAAATATATACAATTTTTCTCAAAGTATTATTTGTAAATCAATGTAGGCACCAAAAATAATAAAAAAAAAAACGTTCGGAAATTATAGCCTTAATAATGACCAAAACCATTCAACTGTACCACCCATCTCAACTATACAAATTAACTGACGACATTTACAAATTAAATATTACGTTATTTACATATATGAATATTTGTTCTAGTAGAGCTATCTCTCGCGATAAAGCTCTTCTCTTAGCGGTGATTACAATCACAAGTATTTTTTGTACATTTGTTTATTATACTATCAAGTTGTTAAAGATAAATTTATGTCAATTATTTAACATATAGGGCTTAGTTTTAATGTTCACCAATTAATAGTCCAGTATTATTGAATATAATAATTTGCAATAATGAATATAACGTAAACTTCAAAATGTGTCGTCAGAATAATACAAACCTCATTTCCTCCAAACTTTTAAATCCAAAATAAAATATTGTAATTTATAACCAGTTATCTCATGTTATAAAATCGTCAATTTCTAATGTAAATATTGTACAGTAAAACCTCTGAACTTGAAATGTTGACAAATCCGTATTTACTGCAGTCATTGACTCAACCTTCCATATTTTAATTTACGAGATATATATACATATTATATTTCAAAAATAAATAATTTTTGAATTATAGCTAAATTATGTATGAATGGTCTATTTAAACATTTGAAGTTCATTTTATATATTATCTTAAAAGGTGTGTATATATATATATACATGTTTTGTTATGCGTAGGTATTATATACCGTAACTATATATATATATATATTAGTTAAAAAAATTGTATGGAGGGTCTGCAAATGCTAGAGATTGGCAGTTAAGATTATTTTTCACCACTGGCTCCTAGATTTCAAATAAATCTGTTATCCACATATAAGGATTCATTTCTTCTTACTATAATTGATCATTTACTTATTCTGAGATTAAAGGAATTCTTTTATCATTCTTCATTATCTTATATTTTACACATCAGATTCAATTGCGAATGAAACTTTTTCAGATGGTTTAAACAAGTGATTATTAATTTCATTTGGAGGCAAATTGTGAGAAATGTTCCATGCTTTCCATTAGTTATTTGCTATATATATTCCTTAATTTTAAATATTAACTGATATATATATATAATGCCTATTATTAATGGGCATCAAATTATATTGCCATAGGCATGGCTCAAAAAGTCTAAAAACAACTGGTTTAAACAGGCAATAAGGGCGTCAAGTAATATATGCTATCGAGGACTCATTTTATTGATGAATTTCAGAGGTTTTAATGTATAATAATAACTAATCTCAATTTACAGATAAGTTCATAATGTATCACAGAAAACACTACATAATTAACAGTAGTTTAACTTTAGTTATCTACTACAAATTAGTGAAATTACCCTAATTATTCTTCTGTGTTATAATTTTAATTTTGTACTTCGAAAGATTGGTGCAAATGAGGAATAATAAAAACAAACTAAAATTAGCGATTAAACAAAACCTCCTGTAAGACAACATATCCGACTGTTTAGATAGACCAGAGTAATGGAACTTCTTATGGTTATTTACTATCTTGATATTTTCTTCCAATATTATATTGTTCTCCTACCGGTACCAGAAGTAGAGAAGTTAGTTTTGTTAGAAAAAAGTAGTACACAGTAGTGACAGTACACACATCCAAAGTATATATATAATATAGAATTTTTAGATAAGATATATATTAACTTTACATGCACATTTCCAATTCAACACATGTTAATAACTAAACTATATATTAAAGTACGTAACGTAAAACGAGGTGAATACGGACGCGAGGTGTATTCGAACGGTAAAGTCTGATAAGTTAAATTAGCATAAAGTAGCTTTAAACATTTTCACCTAGAGCAAAAAATTTTGTTGAACAATTACGACTTACGTACTGTTACTTAAAGGCTAATTGTCCAACAAAATTTTTTTATTCTAGATGCAAAAGTTCATAGCTACTTTATGCCAATTTAACATATCAGACTTGACCCTCCGAATTCACCTCGTTTTACGGTATTTGTAGAGTACACATATTTGAAAAATTCTAGAAAAAAGAATTAAAAATCATAAATTTATATATATACAAGACATATTTTGTAAGGGGCTTTAAAAAAATTTTGCGATAAAAGATCTGTCTCATAATAATTAATGTCCTTTGACATTACTTTTCTCTTACAAACCACCTTATGGACATACTTTTAGTGATATATATAATTATTATTAAAAAAAATTAGGTTAATGACAATTAACACGCTCTAAACATTGCAGGGTTCCAAACTCCAAAAAGCTGATTTTGCATGCCACAGACTCCTAAAATTTAGGGTTATGAGCCAAATGCCTCCTAAATAATTTAAAAATGTTTTCCCATCAATGGGCTTTCAAAATTGAAAAAATTTCTTAAAACATTTGGTTAAGGAGGCAAAAAAGATTTTTTTGGAAATCCTACTTGCTCTGCATAATTGAAAAGAATAAAGAAAAACTGACACTAAATGACAACAAAATTCCTGAAAAGAAATCAAAGAGATAACAAGAAAATTAAAGCAGCAATAAATGTAACGGAATTCTACTAAACAGAAACTATAAAAAGAGTAGAAACACAAAATAGGCCAGTGAAGCGAAATTTTGAAAAGGAAGCAATCTTACTTTCGTTCACTCTGAAGTTGGTCTTTTCGTTTCTTCATTTCGTAAAAAACTTTATTGTGTTCATCTATATTTTGGCGATAATTTTCAGTGTCTGTACTTAAATCCTGTGAGAGAAAAGTAAATTTTGTATTAAACTGTGGTATAGAGAAATAATTAAGATACATTTATTTCAATTATTGATGTGCCGATATCTCAACCGATATTTAAAGCTATAAATGACCAGTTTAGTTGGGGAATTATATAAAATTTAAGGATAATTTTCAGTTCCAATGAATACATTAATGAGAAGTTGAAATTTATATTATGAATGTTTAATACCATTTTATTGTGTGAGCTCACGCACATGATTTATGCATACATTATTGTATTTGAATAATTCCATAGGAAATTATTATTATATAAATATCTGTAAAATTTTGAAGAATAATATTGGTACATCACTAATTTTGAGTAGGGGTGTGACATATTGACCTTTCAAAATCCTATAGAATTATAAGTACCGGAACTATATTGAGAAATTTATTTGGAAGTTTTATTATGAATTTTAATGTTTAATGTGAATACATTTTTATCTCTTAAGAATTTATTTATTTATTATGTCACTACGTATTGGTATATATATTAATTTGTTAATATATGTCACTACGTATTGGTATATATTAATTTGTTAATATATATATGTCACTACGTATTGGTATATATATTAATTTGTTAATATATATA
>JAJNBT010048849.1:0-10216 GCA_028455955.1 Notopais sp. p TS-2021 | reverse complement strand
TTAATATAGTTAAGATTCATATGTACGGTATGTTTAATAACCAGTTTAACTAAATATAAAAATGGAAAATACTTTATTCACAAAAAATAATGATATAAATTTATGTACATAATTTTTATGAATTTTCGCCACCGCTAATCTCCTCATTTGAGTGATCTAATATTTATGAATTATTTCCCGACAGGAATTCAAATATTGGACATTCAGATTAGCTCTTGTGCCCGACCATTTCCGAACTGAAACGAAGCGATTGATGGATTTAAATAGCAACTCTCCGTGTGATACTTATCATTCATTAAATTTGGAAGAGCAGCGAGTATGAATTTTTCTAATTCAATTAATATTTAGTCACAAGAGTTGGAAAATAATTTCGTTAAAATTTATAATTGATTATCTATAGTTTGATTTTCTCGTCCGAATTATAATTGTAAATCTCGTTTCAGATTGCGATTGAGAATTTTCTACGATTTTTCGAACACTTAAATAGAATTAAAAGACCAGCTGCTAAAAAAAGTCGAGTGAGTAGATTTTCTCAACTTGAATTTGGATCTATTTTAATGAAAGTTTATTTGTAATTTTATTTGTCGTCAGGGAACCGCTGTCGATACACGAGAAAGATTGGGTAGTAATAGAATGTGCGAAAGAAAACGGTTGTCAGGAAGTACGAGATACGAAAGTGGCAACAAAGAAGATTCTTTAGGAAGATCCAATGATGTTGAAGATGATGTTAAGGAAGAATTGTGAGTTACTCTTTAACTCAATAATTGATAATTGAGGTATCGACTTCGACATAGAGAAATTACTTTTTTAAACGAAATGTTAATGTAGGTACTGAATTAAGTAATTTCTACTCTATATATAATTATAAAGCGCAGTATGGTTTGCTTGTTATAGACTCGTCCTTTTATAGGACAAGTTACCAACCTGAACTGACCATATTATTTATACCATAGGCCAGGTAGGACCAATTTCATGAAATTTTCATATATATATAGGTCAATTTAATCTTAATTAATATACAAATTTTTTAAAATTATATAGATAAACAGGAAAATGTACAAAAAGTTCAATCACTCAAAAAGCAAAATAGCTAGCAGATCATTTTCAAGAACTCTCCATATATATACAATAATAATTTTTATATACGGTATATATATATAGCTTGGTATTTATTTTCAATATTTTTATATATTAAACGTCAAAATACTCTTGCTAGAAATAAATCAAAATAGATTGCAGATCATTCTCAAGAATACCCAAACAAAAGCCCAAGCCCAAAGTTACATTGTCTACTCCTGGTAGTTTCGGATCAATTCAAGATTAGCGAACCCAACTTTACCATGTCAAGAATAGCTAATCCATATTTTTACATGTCAAGAATAACCTAATCTAACCTTTCGTTAGGTTAGGTTATTCTTGACATTTAAAAATTTGGGTTCTCTAACATAATACCATGTCAAGAATAGCGAACCCATATTTTTACATGTCAAGATTAGAAAACCCTATTAGCACTAGGTTCGCTAATCTTGAATTGATCCGTAGTTTCTAATACAGACCCTATTTAGTACGGTATCTACTACTATAAATATCAATTAAGAGTTATTTCTTTCTTAAAAGAATAAGTGAGATTATCATCAGCTACATTTACTACTGATGACGTTAGCAATCCTTAAAACTAAATTTGCCTTTTTATTCCATAATTCTAACTTTCAGGACGGTTCGAGTGAATCAGTCGATGAGTTCCGCTGAAATCGTTGCTGTGATGCGTGATCCCGTGAATGGAGTCGCATGTATCACTCCTCATAAAGGTCTCCCTACTTATACGTTTATATCCGCCGACGCTACTTCTTGGCTCTCTAAAAACATGGAAGACATTAATACTGAAGCTGCCGCAGTCGACTTCCTCCAAGTGAGATTATATACTACATAAGTTTTGATAACTAAAATTCTTATAAGCAGATAGATATAGCTATAGTCTTTTATTTATTTTCAATAATAAAATATTTTTTCTAAAATTTCTAGAGACTTCTGGATGAAAGTTTTATCAAACATGTGTCTAAAGATCGACTGAAGGTGTTTGTTCATGGATTTTATTTCTACTATTTTGTCACTGGAAATAGAGGTTTGTTTGAAACTGATAGATTATAATAGTCATTTTACTTTGTTTCCCCAATAATTGTGAATATTTGATCCTCTTCTTTTTCGATCTAAATAAATCCAATATAAATTTGTATGCAGAAAATGACAGTGTAATGTGCGATCTGACAGCTATTGAAGTAGAGATCGAGCCCTGCGCCACACCGAAGAGATCTACTCCCATTTTGCCTCTGAGCTCGTGTCCTTCCTTTTTATTACCCGATATTCGAAGTATGCAGAAACAATCAAAGGCCTCAAGCAAAGGTGATTATTGTTAGGATTTATAAAGTTTCCTAACTTTTAAATTCCTGAAAAGTTAGAGAGATAAGTCACTTCATTAAAATTAATTTTAAAAGTAAAAACAACAATTTCTCATAATCGGTAACTTTGTTGTAATATCTTAGACTGGTAATTAAAAAAAACCTCGTAAAGAATACCTATACAAATAATTGTGATTATTTACTCCTTTATGCATCAATTTGTTATTAACCTGCAGACATATTTTGTTAGGAATGTATCACGATTCCTACATTGAAATAGACATTGGAAAGAAGAGCGATCGACAAGAATGGGGTCACTTGAAATACCAGACCAAATATTTTCCACTTCAGTGTTTCGAACTCGAAGTTCAATGGATGTGTGCTACTGGCAATGTCGTCCTTGATCTTGTAAGTCTTTAGCGTGAGTCTAGGAATGGAAGTAATTTTCGTTTAACAATAAACTAAGATAAGGTAACTAAATATTGTTCTAGATATCGATTTGGCAAAGGCGAGCGGCGAGTCTGAACTTGCACCTATTACCTGTGCCGAGTTACCCTTTCGCGCTTCCCTTCTCGACTAATTCGAATCCGCTGCGAGGTCCTATAGTGATCCCGCTTAAAATCGAAGATCTCAAAGACAACAACAGAGAAATATTCGGAGAGTTCCCAAAAAATTCCAGACTGGACAGAATTTATTTGTTTCAGGTAAATATTTTAGCAGGAAAAAACTGATTATTTTAATATAATATTTTGTTTCTTACATTTGTTGACCTGACTGATTGTGTTGTCCGAAAGTGAAGCTTTTTTTTCTATTTATTCAGGAGTCCATTCTACGTAAATTTGGCTTCATTAGCTACGCGCGAAAAGAGGATCTCGATATGCCACGTCATTTTGTACACGTAACCGGTAATATAATCGTGAGAGTCGGCAATACGCCGGTAAATGTGCCCGAAGTAAAACAAAGTTCCAGGCTTAAAGAGAGGAAAACAACTTCCACAAATCTATGTACCGATTCGGTCAATCCTCATTACCCAGAGGTAAGTCATTATATTCGCAATTAAACTGCAACGATACAGTTCAATAAATATTAATCTAGAGCAGGTACGTCAAACATGCGGCTTGATAGTGTCACATGGGATAGCATTTGAAAGAATACCTAAACCTAAATTTGAAAGAAAAGAAATTAAATTTTAGATCTATTACTGTTCGATTTAATAAAGCGCCCTTTTACAAATACTCCACATGTATATATTATATTTCAGTGGCCAATATTATTTTATATGTATGTGGCTCCATACAATTTTTATCTTACCGTATTAAAATTACAAATCTTTATTTACAAACTAAGTACCGTACCGGACGATTTATTGCACACAGTATTTTAATCATGCAAATTTTATCATGCAAACTAACTTGAATCAGCGAAATTGAACCGAAATTGTTTCTGTTACAGCCTTGTTTCTTGTGGACTTTCAATTATATGTTGACGAAACGATGGAAGTCTGTGGTTTCTGGAGACGAAGCACTGGGCGAAAGAATCTTGATGGACTTCAAGGAGTTTTGCAGTAATTCGACACATCGCCTGCGGGATTATTGGGACTCGTTTTTGATTTCCTTCGCAGAACCACCGTTGTCACCTTCCTCGGTCATTGGAGCAGACGTGTTTATGCAGTAAAGATTTCAATTTTTCCTTCGAAAATACAATATCGAAATTGATATTATATATATTATATTTTCTTGTTAATCGTTCTATGGAAATAATTGTTTACAAAATTTGTTATTACGAACAATATTGCTATGAATATTATTGATCTAATTTAATTTTTAATGCATTATCCATAAATATGTATTAAATATTAATCACCTTATCAAACTCGCATGTCAAATAAGAAATTATTTCGATTTATGCAATAATGAATCTTTGGAGAGGTTGTCATTATTCATTTACTTTATTAAGTATATAATTCATCTTATTTTTGATCTTGGGCAATTAGGACTGATACCCACCACATATACGCATTAAATTTGTTATCTGCATTAATTATTATTATTTTAGAATTATGCTTAACGAGTGTTAATAATAAGTCTGTGTTATTATTCATGAAAGCAGACCTTCTTCTCGTTTACCATTTAATTTTTTTTAAATAAGAACTTAATATATTAATGGGGCAAAAATATAACTAAAGGTCTCAAATAATGTATAGTTTGTATGTCTGTTTGTCACATTAGTATAATGGATTCAACATTTTTTGGTGCTATTTAGAATTGCTACTTTACCTACCGTATGTAAGGATGTATTACGATCTGTTATTATAGTTGGTAAGAAAAATTGTTTTCATCTGTATCGATGAAATTTAGACCTAATTTTTTTACAAATGCCTGTAAGTAGTGTTCTAAGTAATTTTTTAATATTACAGTATAATGAATCCGAGAACAGTATATATAGACTATAAACAACGTGAAAAGTCAGTGCTATAATGATTTTTAATAAAATAGAGTATAAAGTGTCCCAAGTACTAAATTTGTTGTTTGAAACTGTTCACTTATTAATAGGAATCCTTAAATTATTCTAAGTTATGAATTTAAGCTTGGAAATTTTCACTTCTAGTATATCTGTCCTCATTTCAGCATAACAAATATATAAGCTATACAAAAGTATCTGATAAATTCCCTGGTCCTTTTGATACAATGAAATTATTAGATTCGGTATTTAGTTAGATTGTGAAAGAATATTAATCAATACTATATATAGACTTAATATTCAATAAGACTTGTATTATAAATTCAGTCATTAACGCGTTGGAAGGATCCAAATTTAATCCCAAATAAATATTTTGTAAATTTCCTAGATTATAATATTGGCGTGAAAATGTATCTTGTAGATTATAGAACATTCAATTTATACTCTAATGTAAATATGCTTAGAAAATTTGTTTTGAAGGTTTTATGTTTAACCTTAATTGTTGCTCAATTTAGGTATTTAAAACTGCATTCTATTTTTGTAAACTTTCCTATTCCAATTTATTGTTATATATATGCCAATGCTAATAAAATCTGCATATTTTTGTACCTGCATACATATACAGTATAAGTGTTTTATTTTCTGATATGTATCCTAATTTGTAGATATATTTCATCAATGGTTAATATTTATGAATAACAGAAGTTTATTCCGAATATTAAAATCTGATTAATTATTTTTAACTTAATTAAACTTAAAATAAATTTATTTAATTGTCTTTTATATATATTCAATATTCTCTAATGTAGCCTAAATACAATTTTTCATAAACAAGAATGTCTCAAATACATATATATATTTACAACAATTCGAAGTTAATTGGACACTTCGTATGTTTGAACAAACTATATTCTCAACTTCAAAGCTCTGAATCAAAACTCATTTCTATATATACCCTGTATACTGTAAATGTTCTCAAACATGCTTAGTTCTTTTATTATAATAAAACCAATCTAACAACAAAAGATCAGTCGCTAGAATACTTTTAAACATAAGAAGCCTGGAAACAAATATTATTTTAATCCAAATAAAGTCCTGCTATTTGGTAACCACCCTGATCAGTTAATCCATTTTAAAATATTAATTTTGAATGGTACGTATTTCCCATTGAAAAAACAGTACGAATAAAAATATTCTTGTATTTCAGAATTTAACAAATGAAGTGTCAGTATAGATATATTATATTACAGAATACAGCTAATGTAAGAAGATATAAAATTTAGAATTCCGTTGAGAACTTTTCGAGATATCTCAGTTTCTTCTAAGGTTTAATAATTTAAATTTCTGAATTGAATTCCATGGACACCGATTTAATACATCAAATGAAGTATCGATAGATAGCACCATCGAATAAAATAAAATTCCATTGAGATCTATACAATATTTTGCTGATGGCAGTAAATAATTCAAGTTCCCCACCATACTTAGCATCCTAATTGAAATTGAAAATATGAATTAGAAATAATAACTGACGCAAAAGTAAATTTTTTTTTATCTAAATACGATATTTAACAATCGATTTCTGCTAAAGAATCTTACTACAAAGTTTAGGTAGATATATATATTTATAATAGCAGCTTCATAACAAGGAGTATAAGAATATGTCATACCTGCGGTGCCATCTTGAAATGGTAGAATGAATACAAATAAAATTGTATCAAACCAATTATTTTCTAATAAAGAATCTTATGACGTTTTTAAATTTGTGGTCTGATTTGCTATATATTATCCCAGTCAAAGTCTCACATATAACCAAATCGTTATTTGACTAACCACACTGTGGCAAAGGGTTAATTTATATCTTACGGCAATAATTTTATGTCAATTTATAATGATCTTTCCCGTTTGATTTACTATGAAATAAATTAATATGAAACACCATTTAAATCGATGGAATTTTCCGTTGATTCGGGAAAGCCTGTAGCTTAGTCCAGTGGGTAAATTGTCTTCTAACCTCTGAACCGACGTGACGCGAGTTCGCGCCTAGTAGAAGGCCTATCTAGCTCCTATAGATTTTCAAATAAATCTACTTAGGGAGCACAGCCCCGGTTATTATATAAGCCAAATGGGTTTTTAAAAATTACCGCAGACATTTTCTGGAAAACCAACAAAAATAAAAGTACATTGCAGCATTTAAATGCAATGTGGCATTTTAAATCTTTCAACTTCGTTATATTTTTCGGTCAGTCATTAATTTTTTTAATTGAAATAGATGCAGATGTACGAGACCTTTTTTCATATATACAAATAGATGCTTTCTCATTTCTCAAAAAAGATAGCATTTAGATCTAGAGATTTGTATTGCATGATTGCACATTTATATTATGACATTTTATATTTGTTTTATTTATATACTTTACAAATTAAAGATGTATTCCTTATAAATTTATTTTAGATTTTTCATTCTATGTAATCATTTGTTGAACCTTGTATAAAGAATATTTAATTGAAATGAAAACTATTATACAATACAGTAATTTGTTTATTTAGACAATTAATTTGCATTGAAAGATAATATTTTGTCCAATAATGAATTTATGTTATAATATATATATATGATCCGGAGCAAGTTGCCACCCCAAATAGAAAATTAACCGGAGATTCAAGAAATTTACTTAAAAAAACTAGATTCAATAAATTAAACGGAAAAATTCAGATTGTTATTAAGAAATCTGGAAAGCGAATGCTTTACAAATATAGATAGTCTTGCATGTCTTTTCAGGAATGATTTACGAATCTAATTGTTGCAATAAAAAAAATAATTCATTTTTATTATTATATACAATTTTTTTTGCTATTTAATGTGGTTTTATCTATATATTTATAAACCATTATATGATTAAATTAAAATAAAGAAAGAATGACATAGAAAAGAAATAAAAATTGAATTAAATATATATATTTTTTGACATCTTTAATTAATTAAACTCCAATTCTGTTTCTCTCACTCCGTCTATACATATATGTATGTCCCATTAATTATAGAAGAGACACTCGGCGAAAGCATATATAATTACTGCTATGATCGAATGATTAATTAAATTTGTACGTACTACTTTTAATAACTGTAAAATGTATTTAGCTATAAAATATTTCGATCAACTGATATTTCAGATGAAATAGTGATCGATATTTATTTTATCGAAAAAGACATCTTCATTTCAGCCTTTTAAGAAGTTAACCAAATTCATAACATCTTTATTCGTGAATATTTACATTTTAAATTAAAGAATATATACTGCATTTCTCATATACTTTATTATGTTTATATATATATGATCGATTTGGAATAAATTTGTACATTACCGTATATGTAATGCTATATATATTTTAAGAAACAAGTCTATATTTCATTGCAAAACTAATTTTGACTGAGAAATTAACTTTTCTAAGAAATTTTTGTTAATTATCTGGCAACCTATTTACAGTATTAATTTAGTCTTTAATTAATGATCTCATATGTTATTTACTAGCTAGCTGTATATAATTGTATTATGCTTTTCATAAGCTAGATAGCAACATGCAGTAAACTATATAGTGAACGCTATATAGTTATTATATAACCTAAATATCAAATAATGGACTTTTATATTTTCTGCAATACTTGGGTATATAACTAGATTTTATATTTTAATAAAAAAATGAGATTTTCGTATAAGAAACGGAGACCCGGTATTTTAATAAAACCCGTAGCCAAATATTTTTCCTCTGGATCCGCAGCACTGTTGCATATATTTACTGTACTTGTATACGGTATCGATCGTTCGTACTTACGGTACGTGATGTAATATATATTATATGTTACATGTTGTAATTTTTCTCCTTTCTTACAACATATAGTTTTTTTGGCTAAGAGATTTTAATTTTGCTCCACAAGAACATTTTACTTTTTCTTTGTCTGTACTGTTGTATATCGTTCATATGTACATTTATGTAATATAACTTTTTTCTGCTTTTCGGAGACACATATTAAATTAGATTAAGATGGCCTATATGTTGTATGTTTTATAATAATATTAAATGATCCTTTGAAAAGCTAAGAAAGATCGCCAATAGCTTTATTTTCAATTTAATATACAGTATAATTAAGTAATTTTAGACACAACAATCCTATTTTAAACAGTTCATGTCCCTTAATTTTCATATGAAAAGAGTTGTGGTAGCAATAAAGTTAGCATTTGCTGTAATAAATAAATATAAAGTTGTAATTAATTATTCATATGACCATATTGAAGGATGGCAATCAATTATATTTCAAAGATCGATATGAGCTTTAAAATATTTCACTACAGTATCTGAATACTCATAATTATTTTGGTTTTTAATTAAATATTTATAGATCCATGACATTATTCTATTTCTTTATCATATATGTATATACTAAATATGTATCATGGTCTTAGATGACATGAGAGACATGTAGTATAGAAAATAAATAATTTATTTTATTAGAAATAAACGTTATTTCTACAAATTTATATTCCCGAATATGTAACGGCGTACTTAAATTTACACGAATTCTGGAGACTTTTTTTTATCTCTGTCGAGCGCGGTGGTAAGGCTTGGATTGAATTTGCGTTGTTTTCATTCATTGTGTTCTTTTAAAGTTAGAATTTATTAAACATGGGGGTAAGAGTGTTTTTATCTTTATAATGTTAAATACAGTATTATTTAATGTATATAAAAATAATATATTAAGTGCTTATAAAGAATTCTAGAAGGAAATACTATTTGGCGTATGAAGTTTTTTACAAATTTCTTTTTAGGCATATATAGTAGTTTAATCTAGCTTGAAACTTAACTTAGCCTAGCTTTGTAGCCTGTACAACCAGCATTGAAAAGTTGAAAGCCAGCTTAGTATATGGACTCAATATGAATAAATTCTTCTTCATGTGCAATAATATTAATTTGGACGTTTCTAAGTTCAGAAATCGTGAGTGCAGTGAAAGTGATATTTGATAGGACCATGCTTAGGCTATAATAATATAGGCCTAGTTTATCATTGACTAAAATTTAGTTCATATTTCTTATATTCTGGGTTTATTAATAGGTTGTCTTTATATATAATTAGTGATTATTACTGTCTTTATATAATTTTAATAAGCGTCTATTAATGATTATTTAATGTTTTATTTCCGTATTATCGACTGCTTGGATGTAGTAGGCCTACTGAACAAATGAAGAATTATGCCTAGGCTTTTAACTTAGTAAGAGGATTATGATTAAGCCTAAATAGATTCAAAGAAAAATAATATATAGGCTAATACCAAAATTCAATTAATTGATTGGCTTAGGTAGGC
>JAJNBT010048727.1:0-10963 GCA_028455955.1 Notopais sp. p TS-2021 | reverse complement strand
TATATTAATTATATATCATCACAATTATTTACATTTTCGAATTTGTTTATTGAGTTTCTATCTTAAGCTCATTTATATTTGAAGTTCCAAGCTATATATTTTTATACTCTTTTTTTATAGCTTTCAGTTTCATTTTATTACATGTCTTGGTTGTTAAATATCTTCAACGTCCTAGTTAAATGTAGCCCTTATAGTCACCGTTAAATATATCCCTTATAGTCCCATTAAATGTATCCCTTATCAGCAAAATACCTTTCCAGCAAAATACCTTTCCAGTAAAATACCTTTCCAGCATAATACCTTTCCAGCAAAATACCTTTCCAGCAAAATACTTTTCCAGAAAAATAGCTTTCCAGTAAACTAACCCTTCAAAAAACGAACAAAATCAAGACGCTCAACCAGCCTTTCCATCTTGCTCAATTAGCGCAGAATTGCATATTTCTTAGGACTTGATCTATTTGCAGATACGTTCGTTATTGCAAACAACGCTAATGAATTGAGACTTCAAAGAGAATATATTTGGAACTCAATTATATTTAGAAATATTTCTTTTCAATATCTCTAATAACGACTGCTGCTTTATCATTTCAGTGTATAATTTGTACATGTAATCAACATAAATGTAGAGTAAAGTACATCTTGCCTTTTATTTGATATTTCAAAGTTATAAATTATAGAAACGTAATAAAGAGGCAAGATGTTCACGTCAATTTGTGTTCATTTCTGCATTCTTATATAGAGTATGATTATAATCATAGGCATGTAACTATATAGAAACATGATTAGGTTGTGTTCAAACTAAATGAACGTATACATAATATCGAATCGACTTATTCGTTTTATTGTTTATATTTTATTACGTTCGTTACGTTTTGTTACATTTGTTACGTTTCTTACATTTCGTTAAGTTACTTATAGCAGCATTATGTTCAACATCTCGACTTATAAGCCGAGGGTTGAATTATTGAACAAAACAAACAAATTAATATAATGAAACAAATATTTCCTTTCAAATTTCATTTATTTTGCAGAGCCAAAAGTCACTGAACAAATATGGATAACTTTTAATTTAATTTTCTCATTCCATCGACATTTATTGAAGAATGAAAAATATTCAATAAGGAGGCAGATTTGACACCCTAACAACATCTAAAGACAATGAACATATTTGTTGTTTTTATTTAAAAACATATAAAAGACCGTCGGTGGAAAATTGTATTTCCGTATTCCGTTTAGGTAAAAAAATTGAGAGAAGTCATACTTTCTAAATCCGGTCTTCCGTGTAATACAGAAGAGAGTATAATTTAATCAAACTTTCTAAGCAAATGAAATGAACTTGCAATACTGCAACGAAAATAGAGGCTTCGAAACTTTTGTCAGTCATTTCATGTTTTTCTGACTTTTGCTGAGTTTTCCCAACTCTAACAGGTTGCTTTTTCACAATAATGTATTTCACAATTTAGGAATAAATAGCTTTATCTGATCTCATACATGAGATAGAAAATCTTTTCTATAAAACTTCCTACAACTTGCACGACTTTAGTCATCATTCGTAAACCTCATGGAGTATTATAACCAAATAAATATATATTTTACGATTTAGTTAGTATATAAAAAGAAAATATAACTATAATCACAAATTTATTTATATAAAGTTAGTTCAATAATGAAATTGCTAGAGCAATGAATATTTTAAATGATTGAATTATCATTATGAATACTAAATATGTATAATCAACCAACTAACTAGCTTGATTATACAATTTGCTTATCAGCTATCTCCTGCAGAGTGCTTTAGTTGGCCTTTCGGCCTGACAGCAGACCTCCTCAATACCCATTTTTGCTATCTATATTACAGCTATGAAGAAACGAAGATACAAATATAATGCGTGATCTTTATTAATATTCTTTTTTAATTGAACAATAAAAATAACCGTTCCTTAAACATTGATGACGTACAAAAATATTGAAAATATTTATATATTAAATTCCTAATATAATAAAAGTCATCAATATTATAGGCAAAAGTTTCTCTTATTCTAAATATTGATGACTAAGGTTTAAAAACTTAAGAAACCAGATAGACGTACATTCGTAAGCAATAAATAACCAATAAGGAATCGTTTTATAAACACAATTGATCCCTATTGGTGTTCGCTAGATATTGAATGCAGTCTATTGGTCTACAACATTTTTAACTAAATTCTACAGTGCGCACGATGAAAAGCAAAATCTCTAGACAAAATATTAAACGAAGATGTAATATAATGTATTTATCTGTTGGAAATAAATATATATTCTATATTTCAAATCTAGAAATCCATTTCCTTATTTCACTTCCGAAAATGTGACTTACGGGCTCGTGTAGAGTGCATTTATATCCAGTATATAAGGCCAATTTCATATAGAATATTAGATATATATATATATGAAATATTTGGTTTAAATTGATATATTTTTAGGGGGAATATTTTGTTTAATTCCAATTACATTTCCATAAATATCCAAAATTAATTTCTTTTATCATTTATTTCTTTTCAAAATCTAACTTATTACATTTTTTCATAATAAAACTATATTACATAAAATGGTCGAGTGAATTGCTATCGTATATTTTTTCTTATTTGGTATGAAATTTCATAATCATTATATGAAAATGGTCTGTGAAACTATGTTTTATTAATTATTACTTAAAACAAGCATTGATTCACTTTTAAGAATATTTTATCTTTAAAGGGCTGAAATTTTTACAAGCAAGTCTTCAGAGTTACCAGTCAGAGTTCTGGAGGGAATGATGCCAGTGTTTACTGTAGAAGGTTTGGCTCCTGGAGGAGACTACGTCGTCAGAGTTACAGCTATCAATAAGAAAGGATCTTCAACGGCAGTTTCATTAGAAGCTTTTACTCTCAAAGTGGCAGAAAACAGAATGAGTAATTAAAATTACGCCCTTAATTTCTTTAAATATATTTTATGAATGTATCCAGAATTTCACTTTAAATATTTATTCCAGTATCTGGAGTATCCTCCAGTAGTAATCCGGAAGAAGCTCCTGACAATACTGATGGTAAAGAATTATCACCTTTATTTGGTGTGATAACTGGAGTCATAGTGGTCATGGTTGTGTTAAGCTCCGTAGCAATATTTGCAACCAAAAGGAGATGTTTGATTAGAAACAGGAGGTCTCCTGATTTAGTGGCAGGTCAAGGTATGTACTATTATCCAATATATATTTTAATTTCATATACAACTTTCATTTTCACAAATAATTTTTTTTAAAATTAAACCAAATATATATTTTAATTATTTTCAACTAATTTTTAGATTAGAAATTTAGTTTTTTTAATCCATTTCTTGAATTTGTTCCAAAAAAAATTTAGCAAACCTTAGACCAGTGTAGATTATTTATATATATATATTAATCCCAATGAGCGGTCGCATGAATTAGAACGGTGTGGATTTGACTATAACAGAGCGGTTAATTAACTTGATGTATAAAAATATCTACCATCTGTCGCGGAACAAAATTTATTTCAAATATTCATAAACCTAACATAACATATTCATATATGTTAATTGAACCCTATTTTATGCCTATATAAGTTAACTTGGTTTAACTTTCAGACCTTAAGGCGCAACTTTGACTCCCTCCCCAAGCCTAATTTAAGTTCAAAAATAGGCTAGGTAAGTTGGCCTATATTATTTTTCTTGATATATAAATTTAATAATCTACATTAAATAACAAATCCCTAAAATTATTTATCGCAATGCCTTAATTCACTTTGTAGTAGTTATAATCTGGTCTGTTAAAAAGTTAATTTTAATCTATAATTAAATTAATCAAATTATGCTAATTGAATTAAAAGGAAAAAGGGTTATAAACAATATTTAATCCATAGGCGTATTTTCATGTGCATTATAAAATCGATCTGGATCGGAATAACAATTGCTTTACTGAGGAAATCGACTCTGATTGGTGTTCATCAGCAGTTGAAAGATTCCTATTGGTCGACAATATTTTTGACGAGTCTATTCCGATCCAGATCGTTTGTATAGTAGACCCAAAAATACGTCTTATGATGACGCAAAATTATGCCTCCTCATTCTTGTTTCTTGCTTAATTTTACATAAGTCTGTATCTGGCAATCATGGATCAATTTACATGTTCATATAATGAAATTGTTTACATGCATCATACAATATACTTTGCCTTGCACTATTAAACAATTTATTGCATTGCACAACTACACATACAGTAACTATTCGCATTGCACAATTACACAGAATCATCTGTCGGGGCAATAAAAAGTAATACTCTCAAACGGAATTGCATTTCTCTCTTACTGTTTGTGTTTATTAATTAAGCAATAGATAAATGTGTATTTCTTATATATTTAAAAAAACTAATCAACAATATAAACTATTAATTGTCATAATATTTATCAAATATCGGTAATGTTATTGAATGATATAAAAATTGATTATTATAATTAATGTTTATTATTACATTTTAGAAACCAAATTCCTATTTATTAAAAAGTAATAATAATCATTCTTAAATAATGTTGATTGCTAATTGGAATTCCATTTATATTGAAAAAATATCTGCAAATTACTTCCTCTAATAATGTTAAACAGATCTTAGTTTTGTACGTAAGCATATTTTATGAACTATTTTCATGTTTGTATTTTGGTAATCTTTATACTTAGGACTTTCATATAATATTTTCAATTTTAGAATTCTTATATCATCTTCTTTACTTATGTGTGTTTCTGATTTTTTATTTTACTTTTTCTATATTTATTTATATATTCTGTATAATTTTATAGATTTAAACGTTTTCATTCGTCTATATGCGCTAGCAGAGTTATAGATTATAGATCTATTTATTGTTCTTCATAAATTAAAGTTAATTTTTCAATTATAGGCATCAATGAATAGTTGATCAGAATATAGATATTTAAAATTTTAAATAAATTTAATTGAATTTTATTAAAGTATGTTCTTGAAAAAAATAAATATTCTTAATAAAGATAGAAAATGCTGCAGAAGTTTATAGAAATATTTTGCTGAAATATACGTTATATTTAATATTTTCTTTCCTTCTTAATGAGTTCATCCTCTCTTTATTCTATGCTGGATAAAACAAGATTCATGCGCAGGGTTTTTTAAAACTTTGTATATTTTTTTATTTTTTTATTTGTTACAAATAAACAATTACAAATTGTTTAGTAACAGGCATGTAACAGCTGAATGGCATCAATGCAGGTTGTAGGTTGTAGAATCGACCACCCGCTTCACTGGGCGGTCAGTTCTCTAATGAATTATCTTATTTCTATTTAATATTTCATACCAGAAAAGTTTGCCAGTATTATATATTTATTTGATATATGGTATCATGTCCGCTACCAGGAATGTAAATCCCAATTGATCGGATGTTGAAATACAGATGATCAATTGCATAGATTATGCAGATCTACACTAAGAAATCTTGTGATCAATATAGAAAAATAATCATGAATCATACGTTACACAGAAAAAATTTTCACCCTAAATTTCAAATTATTTAAACTAAATATAATAAATCAACCACTAGTTTAAATAAAAATGTGATATTTTTTACTTATAAACTAAAACGGTATTTAACAATATGTTTTTAAATACAATAAAAATGTAATATAATTCAACAAAAACAATTTAAATAAATTATTGTCTCTCAACCAATTTATGAGACAAAAATTGTCTCCAGAAATACTCAGTTTGTCCTTGAACGTTGATTTTCCATTAGGAATCTTTCCCTAGTGTCATAACATATTTGTTAAGAGAAGCAAAATATAATAAAAATTTCTCGAACTTTTTTCAATTTTTCAATAGATTTCCGAAATTAGGATTTGATCGTTTGACAATATTTTTATTCCACCTATTCAGTTTATAATATATAATTGTAATAATATTAATATTACATCATCGTTTACGTTTTTCAAACATAATTCTGTATTATCTGAATTGATATATATACACATTTTCATTAATAGAAAACTAATATCGAAATGAAATATATAACTCGTTAGCAAACATTATTATCGTCTACTTATCTAATATAATTGGTTCATCAAACAACTTCTACGAAGATTTAAAAATTACCTAATTGGAATGTAGATCAAATGTTTTCTATTCAAGTTAAGCAAATCACCTCATCAATAATAGTTCTTTGAGCAGAAACTGGAAGGAGAGAAAATTATCTTCCCTTTGAATACTCCATTTTTACGCTTAGTTTTAATGGTTATAAGTTTGTTTGTTGAGCAAATTTCACCAATTCTTTATTTCATTCTGATTGCTTAAAGTATGCTTAATTAAAAATTATAAATCTCTTCTATTGCTTCGAATTGGAATTCAATGGCTTAATTGTAGAAATTGAATAGTGTTCTTTCTTTAGTATAAAACTTTGTACATTTTTCTTTTCATGTGTAGTGAATATTCACTAAACTGTAATGTATAATGTATCAAATTAGAATTTGAACTTGATTAATTACAAAATAAAATAAATGGTAAATGCACATATTAATGTATCCCATTAAAAACTGAACATTGTTTAATTTAGGATTTTTTATAACTTTCTACATATAATGTAGATTAACAGATTTGTTTTTCAAAATTGAAATTATTTAAAAAAATCACAATCCATATAATCTGAATAAATGTATGAAATTGAATTGAAACGATTTTTTTGCAATTTTTATTTTTAAATGTTCTTTTTTAAAATAAATCACGTATTTTTTATCAAAAAATAGGAATCGATTTGAAAAATTTAATTCTTCTAATTTGTCATGCAAATCTTTTGTGGAGAATAAATTTAATTTCTACAATGAAATATATTTTTCAATTTATGTATTTAAATTTATTATATATATATATTTCAAAATATACTCAGTAAACTCTTTCTCTTTTTATTCATCCTATTTACATTTTCTATCAACAATAATGATTTAGATAAAATATAATATTAAAAATAAATTATCATCATAAAATATATGTACAAATATAATTTTTTTATTATAGCGCTGGGTGTTTTTACATTGTCAAATAAAGAAAATGTAATCTTATTTATTTTTATCATAATTTATTGCATATAATCAGTAATTCAATGATGAATAACATTTGATTAAAGAACATCAAATACTGATATTTATCCTATTTACTGACTGGACATTATCTTATTTTTTCAGAATTGGAACCTCACCCGTCCTTACCTTCTTCACTATCAGAAATGCCTCATTCTACCAATGTCAATTCCTCATTACGAGATACTCATAAATTAATTCATCATCAAGACGTAGTTGAGACTTCCCCATTCCTTGTAAGTCAAATTGGATATTGTCAAACCTATTTCTTTTCTAATTAAAATAACTCAAAAATAATAATATTGCTAAATAAATATTTGTTAATTTAATTTTCAATAATTTATTTCTCTTGTGAATAACGAAGAAAATGACTTAGCAATATTTGCTTTAACGCTATAATTTATTTCTCTTGTTAATAACGAAGAAAATGACTTAGCAATATTTACTTTAACGCTATAATTTACAATATTTGGTTATTTAATAACGCTACATCAGTGAATAAAGAATGAAGAGTGACAATTCTCATTAACTTTCTAAATTAATTCCTAAATAATTCCTTTTATAATATTTTCAATTTATGATGTATTTCTACACACGCATGATTACGATTGCGTCATAGTAACAGAATTATATTTAATTATTTTTTATAGATTGAAAGATTTTATGCCGACGAACATTGGTGAGAATTATTATTTCTTGTGGACAGATCGTTAATTTCTGACGAACATTGATGACAATTATTTCATCGAATGATTCATTTTATTTTATTAGGCTTCTACAGTTCCTGAAAGTTAACAACTATGTTTATTTAATTGTGTCGGCATCAATAATCTTCCTATTTATCTATAGATAAATTATTTAAAATCATTGCGCAATTTTTGTAAATATATTATCACTGCGTATTTTTATAAAAGTACTGAAAAGTTCCGCAAGTTAAATGTAAAACTGGTCGGCATAGTATCTTTCAATCTATAAAAATAATTAAATTTAATTCTGTTACTATGATTGCAATCGTAATCATGCGTGTGTAGAAATACATCATTATATTCCACTGAATGCTGCTAATATTGTTTATATCTTTAGCTTCAACAATGGACCGAGACATCCAATGTGTTTTTATGAGAACTCATTAATTCTTCAACCTCTTAAAGGTGAACGGTGACCTCAAACTGTTCAAAGTCATTATTTTAGGAGAAATGAACGTTTTCTAATTAGTAAATTATAAGAGTTTATCTTTAAAATAAATTATTTAGCACAGATTGATAAGCACTTACTGTAAATGTAATCGGATATCGTCTGATATTTATTGTCTATATTTATTATATCCAAGAACTATTGACATTAGAATTATTGATAGAAAATAGATATAGCATAATTTTAAAATAAAAAATAACGATAATATGTAATTGAAAATATCCAAATATTGTTGCATGTTTCAATACATTTTTAAATGTAATTAATTGCAAATTTTATATTGGTGAATAAAAGTCACGAAAATTTCAAGTTATTTTGTTTTTAATTCAATTTATCTAAAGAAACAATATAATATTCTGAATAGTTCTTGATTTTCTATCAGATTTTTAAATTTCTCTTTTTGTTGTAGCTGCGCTTGAATTTCCATAATTTGCACTACACCAGTAATCTAATATACGTGTAACACTTTATTTAAAAAAATCATTTTCCTTATCCAAATAAGACATAGATATTGAATAAACAAACGTCAAAAACAATTTTTTTGACTAAATACTGTATCATTTTCTTCACCACTATAAGCACAAATTTGAATTTTCAGCAACCCAGTGGCACTCAGTCTGAGGTGACCTCGGATATTTTGCAAGGTCCAGATGCATCAGGAGGAGACACAGCCCCCAGTGGAGTATTTACAATACCAACTAACATTCCCCCTCCCCCTCAATACTGCGCTGGATCTTGCAACGAAATGCCTTCTCAACAGCAAATTTGCCCTAGTTCGCCTAGCTGTGGAAAAACTTATTTCGGTAGTCACGAGCCTTATCAGTACTCACAAAGCACAAGTAGCTACCAGCACACTGTTCCAATCAGCACTGCAACTTCCCCTACCTCTTACCGAGGGCCTCACGATCCTAATATTCAATCTCAGGTTCGATCACACCCAGTCGTGCAGAAGTACATGACCAGTTGTCAGTCACAGCCAGGAAGAGTTGGTTCGCCCCTCGCATGCGCTTCAGAAGGGTTTGCTTGCGACCAAGAATGCACGGAGAGAATGAGCTCACCGGTCTGCTACGTTACTCCTCACCCAGGAGTATCAGTTCAGTATTCGTCTTCAGATCACCTTCTGGAACATTCTACATGCTCTCCAGTAGTAAAGCAATCTTCCTTCGAGAAGAGACATACAATGGGTATTGCAGGAAGTCCTTCAGGATCCTCAATACGAACTCAAGAGAATATTTTAGCGCATCACACTCCCCCAAAGGGAAAACAAATTATAACATGGTCTCAAGGGCACGAACAAAGCTCATTCGGTTATATAGCTGATGAGCAATGTAAAGAGGATTGTGCTCTGTGAAATTCAAATCGAGTAGAAAGCCTTATTACACTGTAATATCAAAATCAAACCTAAGGTTATACATATACTGATTAATCTTAATAAAATTTGTGATGGTTGCAAGTTAATCAAAAGATTATTTTCATTTTTAGATTGAATATCATCAGTTTTAAAATTTTCTTAAGAAGACAATAAATAAAAGATGAAATAAATATTTTATATATATTATGAAAATACTAGTTAACCTAAATACAACTAGAGTCGTTTTAATTTATTTAAATTGTGCACACGTTCAGAAATTATAATTAATTTAATATGAATTAATTACATTATTATTACATTACATTAATCATTGTTTAACAATTGTGTTCAATCCGATGGAAAAGGTTCTTTGAAGGTTAATTATTCGTTGTTAAAATCAATATTTTCCTTCCAAGCTTTGGTAAATTCACCATTATTAGTTCTGTTTTTTCGGCTTTCATTTGATTAAGAAATTAGGTCGGTGCTCTAGATATCAAGTTTGATAAGTTAATGAAATTCTTTTCAACTTTAATAAAGTTATTATTTAGTGAATGATGTACATTTTTCATGTCAATAATGAATTTTTCAAAATTAATTTACATTTCAAGTTCTCGAATATTAAGACCAATTAAAATTCTTACGAGCTAAATAGAGATGGATGCCTTTGTTACGATGAATTTTTAAGTAAACGTTATTATTAAATTAAGAAAATTATTTCATTATGTGCTTCTTGGTCGTCGGACAAAATGCAGACGGAATAATTATCGAGACTTTATCCTTTGACATTTTGTCTGCACATCGGGATTCATAGTCAATATAGATAAATTTTATTAAAAATGACCCGTTCCATACATGCAAATTATAAATAACGAAAAAGATCTTCCAGTATTTTCAAAATCATATCTAAGTTGACTTGTATATTACTTCCGTTATTACCTTCTCTTTTCAAACACGAAAGTTATTTTATTAGTAATGGTTTATTTTTGTCATAATGTAATAATGGTCTTCTTGACTCCTTTGATTATATGTAATATATTGCAGCATAAGAAAGGTCATTTTCCAATTAATATTTTTAGTTTATGTAAGAAAGTAACAAAAAGTTTTCTAATGTTTACGATATAAGAAATTTTGTAATTGAAATTGACTTTAATTATATTTCTGTATATTAATATCTGCTCTTTTTAACTTGCAACTCCGATGACAATGTATATTTCATCAATAAATTGCTTGATTTCTTATATTTATATATATATATATTATTGGATGGCCAAATTACCTACTGAAAAAGATGATATATTC
>JAJNBT010048550.1:0-10784 GCA_028455955.1 Notopais sp. p TS-2021 | reverse complement strand
CTAACCTAACCTAACCTAACCAAACCTAACCTAACCCAACCTTTCCTAACCTTACCTAACCTAACCAAATCTCATTTATCCTAACCTAACGTCACCTAATATAACCTTAACCTAATTTAACTTTACCTAATCTAACCTATTCTAATCATGCTGTTTTATGACATGCTATTTAGTCTCTATACCGTCATACCTATGCATTATATATCTGTATCTGCTGTATATCTACTGTATAGTCGTATTTTTGAATTGATCTGCATCGGAATAACGTGATCAAAATATTGTCAGTTAATAGACTGTCTTCAATCGTGTTGATAAAGCGATTAACTTTACCGATATTAAATGGATATAATGGGTGGTAACTTCGTCATCGAATAGTTTGTCATCGGATAGTTCGTCACCGACCACTTTTGTCACCAACCACTTTTGTCACCGACCACTTTCGTCACCGGCTAATTACGTCACCAGTTATTTATTTATTTTAAATTTGAGGATTCTGTATCTATAGTTTTATGATTATGGGTTAGGTTAGGTTTGTGCCAATAAAATCTAATGAAAAAAAATAATAATCAAAATCTTTAAATTTGAAATTAATAAATAACTTCTCGGTGATGAAACATCCTGCGCCCATTGTTGGTTATACAGGTTAATGGCGGCGATAAAAAGAAGCAAAAGTACAAATTGTTTGTATATTTGTAACAAATAAATAAAGTGCACACGAAAATTCGTGTCTCTATTCTCAAAATATCGTGACTGTTTCTAATCTATAAAGAAATTGACCATAAACCCAAATAGACACTAATGGAAACTCAAATTCGGTATGGTAATATAATGTGTATTAAATTCAAAACAGATTTATAACCTTACTCTCACCATTTTCTTGGTGGTTATATAACATTTATATATTATAACCATTGCAATTTATGAAGACACTAATTTGTCTTCTATTACAACATTCGTTACATTAGGTTAATTTTGGTGTAGAACAGTGGTTTCCAACGTTTATTTATCCGTGCCTCCCTCTGACTATATGATCAAATCTCATTCCTCCCTCCCAAAAAATATAACCCAAAAAAGTTGAATAGTTGCTGCATTTCTTGAGAAGTCTAATTGTACACAGTTTATACTTTATTTTCATATGAACTTATCAGCTGGGTCATTTCCTTCCCTGAAACATAAAAATAATTCCTCCCTATTGAGGAATTCCTTCCCGATTGGAAAACCCCGGTGTAGACGAAATATCGTAGATAAAAAGGTCTACGACGGTAATCTCATATCGTCCGTAACTTACCTTTAAACTAACAATATCATTTTTCTGGCCGAAAGGGCCATGGAAGAGGTCGTGCGAGAGACAGCTCATCTTGTGTTTCTTAGTCTTCCAAAATATGAAGAAGATAGCCCCCATCAGGAGAAGAATGACGGCCACTAGGATCCCTATGATTAAGGCTATTAATCGCTGCCGCCGGCTCTCTCCTGTAGTTTCAGCAACTGTCGTGATATACAAATAACAAACACTTAGTACCACAGAATGGAATTCTTGTATAGCGAAATTGTACTGCACAGTTACTTTATTTGTATATTGGTTGGACTTGATTTTATCATATGGTATGACAAATAAAACAGTCTATATAATAATGTAGTTTTAGGTTAACCGGAATCCAGGAGAAAAGCGCCCCGAAATATGAATAATACGACAACCCCCCAAAAAAAAAATATCAAGACCGTGTCAATTACGTATGCCGGGAATTTATATAAGGAAAAAGTACATTACAAGTAATATTAAAATATCTTTTTAATTAAGTAATAAATGTTAAAGTTTATTTATTTTTCCATCCGAAAACAAAAACAAACTAAAACTAACCTAACCTAACCTAACGGAACATAATATGGAAAAATATAATGATATATATATTTCATTTTTAATTTTTCAAATTTATTTTTGGTATTTTCCTTATTTTTCATTTGCGGGGGTTTTATCGTCAGGGCTTTTTTCGATTTTACGGTTTTATCGGTTTTATAGCACTTAAGAAATTTATTTTATACTTAACAGAGGTTCGAAACCACAAAACTACAAGTCTCAACAATAATATTCTTATTTCATTTTAGTAAACTATTTGAATATTGTTTTTAAATATATATATATATTCATTGTTTCACCCTCCAATATTGAGAGAAAATAATGCAATTGGGAATTTTATGAGAGCTTATTTATGTACTTACTTAAACATTATTGAATCCTTTATTTTATTAATATAAATCTACTAGATTTTTGTCGATAATCTAGTCTAGTTTCATTATAATTTATAATTGGTCTATTGTTCAATCGAGAACGAGATTTGAAAAAAAACTCACAATATTTCTCAATTTTAGTCTGATTTCTTGATGAGACGTAAGTAAATGAGTGAAATTGTTTCTTTTATAATTTCTCATATAGCTTTTTATTGTTTCTAAAAGCAATAACATTTAATTTCTTTTAGAATTTTTTTTTGCGTACGAAAACTGCAAAACTGTTTTTTTTAAATATAATTTGTACAATATATATGTCGGTCGATATTCTTCAGATCACTTAAATAAGATACCAAATGTGGACCGAAATATTGTGCAAATTGTCAGTTTTTAGAAATATTGACAAAATCTTCAAGAGAAATTATACAAAAAAAACTATATGAAATCATATTTAATTAAGCTTGCTTGGGTAATTAATCATCTTCTTCCTAAATGCGGGCATATTGTCTATGGGCATAATGTCGACATATATAATGCTGACAGGTATAATGTCGACGTATGTCAACCAATACATTATATCCGATTGTCATTTTGCCTGGCCACTACTCAGGTTATATGGAAACAAGTTTGTTAGTTATTAGTTAAATTAGTTATTAGTTAGATTAGTTATTACGGTTGTTAAATTAGTTATTAGTTAAATTAGTTATTAGTTAATTTAGTTATTAGTTACATTTTAACTTACCTCATCTAGAATAATATTAAAAATAAAATCAAAATTGTGCTTTAATAAATTTTGAAAGATTGAATTTTCTTTCAACTTCAAAAAAAAAAATGAAGAACAAATTAATAACTACAAATTTAATAAAGATTCACTACAATCTAAAGCTTAAATAATTAAAAGTTATTTTCATGTATAAAAATTGATTTGTAACAATATATGTATCATTAATATAGCTGTTAAATATTGACTCCGAGCGATGTTTTATGATATGTTAATTGAGTATCGTAATGCAATTGTATCTCCATACAGTTAAGTAATTGAAATATAGTTATATATAGTTAATTAAAATGAAATATAGTTAAATATAGTTAAATGTAATTAAATACAGTTAAATATAATTAAATGCATTAAATACAAATTAAATCTGACTAATTTTGTTAAAGCTTAACAACGAATCAATCCTATTCCTTTGTGCGACAATCTCCCACCTTTAGTTTCATCTGAGCCATGATGAGAATTTAAAATCAGCTCCTATAAAATAAGTTTCTCTAAAATCAGCAGAATCATTTTGTAGGTTTAACACAAGTTTATTAGATTCTGCATATAGAGGATTAAGAGATTGGATTGAAAGTGCCGAAACAGCCGAAATTTGTAAAAATTCGACCCAAAAAGTGTCTTAACAACAACTTAAATTACAGAATCTATGTTCATTAGGGAAAGTGGGGATCGTCGAACCAACTTAAATTACAGAGTTTTACTGTTTACTGTTTACTGTTTAATCGAAGTTGCAACATGGATTACTATATATAGTAATCTACATGTATATCTACATGTATCTACATTTATCTACATGTGTGGCAATATATAGTATTTAAATTTGAAAGAAAATACTAGTTATACATTGTTGATAATAAATATAATTGTTAATTGTAATATGTACTTCATTCGCGCATGTAAGAATAAAACTAAATATGAGGTCGTTGTGGTGAGAGAAACGTTGATTTTTTAACAGGAAATTGGTGAGGATGAGGAGTGAGGAAGGGAGGTGAGGACTAAGGTGTTGCCTCACCTTCATTGAGAAATAAGTCTTGTACTTGAGTGCCGTCGTGCATGTAGCCAGTGGAGTCAGAAAAAGAAACCGTATTACCTGTGGCACCTCCGTTGCTAATCGTGCCTCCGAATGACACGCTCGTTTCGTCCAGAGAACTCATATTCGTGCGTACTGGAACTGCCAGAAATAGTCAGATCAACAATGACACTCATTATATACGTTAGTGGCATCAATAAATTGTCTCCTTATATTGACATTCTAAATGTTGAGCCAAATGTAACGACGAATCTAACTGCATAGAAACTTACTTGAGAGAAAGAAAACTTCGCTGAGCATAATCCATTTGGAGCTATAGAAGAGTTGAACTTTAATGAACTTTCCCAGTCGTCCTCTAAGAACTATGCTTACGTTTCGAGCATATTCGGACACATCATCAACCATATAATTATACTGCACCGGTCTTGAACTGAAAGATCGCCCATCCAGCCCGAACCAAACACGGGCCTTGGAAAATACCTGGGAACACAAATGATAATACACATTTAATGCTTTTGTTTTAGACAGCGCTAATTCTTTTATTGTCATCACTATAATCACTATCGAAATGTGACACTAGATGATAGAAAACAAATTATCAGAAAGATGGTTTGTATATATTGATGAAAATGAATTTTGAAGATCAGAAAAGTTCGTATCATCATCATCATCTTTTTTTATTTAACAACATTTTCTATATTAATTACCTGAACATCTTTGGAAAACATATTATTGGTATGGATGAACATAGCGGTGAAATTTCTTATTCTGTCGAATTCGAATTCTATTTCCAGGGGTTCTCCAGTTTCGTTCTTCCAGCCGACCCACTCGTAACCTAAAAGCGAGATGAATCAAGACTCGAAATATTTACAAATAAAGAAATTATTTTATCCCGCATCATTATTTATTACTTTTAAGTTATCTTTGTCCCATTCGCTTAGTATACAATATGTTCAATTAGGCGTGATCAGTTTTCAAATATACGAATTTATTTAAGAATCTAGGATTCTAGGTTAATACACCTGCTAATATTTCATGCCCGATGAGTCCTTGTTACTCTCAAAGGGCTTGACACCTTATTATATTGAAACTAAGTTCAAACGGGATTATTGTTTAATTTGGGATGTTGCATATATCCCAATGTTTTACTATTTCGATTTTGTACATCTCTATCAATATTTTTTGTCAATAAATATTTTTCATTTTCACATCAACTTAATAGAAGTCTCAAGAATTCGTCAAACTTAAAAGTTTCAGATTAACATTTATGGTGAAAAATTTTAATTTAATAAGCTAGTTTATCATACCTGATACAATTATATGTTCAATTCAACGAGTCAACGAGTCCTTGTTACTCCTAAATTACTGGACATTTTATATTGAGATTAAGTTTAGAACGAACTATTATATTTTATGTATTGAATGTTATGCTGTAATTATCTTAAATCTTTAATTCTCTATTTCTTTATCAATATTTATTATCAATTATCAATTATTATCATCAATTATCAATTATTATTTTTATCAATTATCAATTATTATTTTTATCAATTATCCCTATTCTCTACTTCTTTATCAATATTTATTATCAGTAAATAAATAAAAATGATAGAATATCATTTAATATCATATTTAATATTAATATTATTTCTTATCCAATAGCCATATTAAAATATAAAATATAGAATAGTCCTAATAAACGATAGAACCCAATAAATTTAGTAATAATCTTCAGGATTTCAGAAATGTCTATGAAAGTAATAGAGTTGGATCTCATATTCCAGGCTTGATTATCTTATCACGCGAAAATACGACAAATTTATGATCATATAAAAAGGATAATCGTCATTTAATTATTCGAATTAAGTTTGGTTATCGTCATCGATTCAGACAAATTGAATCTTTAATTACCTCATTCGATTCTATTTCAATAGGAAAAATTCTTCATTTCCATTCTTAATCGATTGATAATATTACAATTGAAGGCGTATATTCGTATGCATTATCAAACCGATCCGAATCGAAATAATCCGAGTAAAAATGTCAAATACCAATAGAGAGCCTCCAATTTTTGACAAACACCAATTATAAAAATATATACAGTATATTTGAATCATATATGTAAAATTTGATGAGACGTTCCTATTTTTTTAAAATCATCGCTTTTGAGTTAATAAAAGAGAAGATCAGAAGATGATAACAAAATAACTCCGTAAAAAGGGAAGTTTATCTCATCTGCTTAGTGGCACTAAGAGTGATGACAAACGTTCGTATTGCCAATTGATTTTATGATGGTGCCAACTTAATATCAAAGTAAAGTTTGTATATATATTCCATTATTACTTTTTTTTCGTCCGTTTTCTAATGATACCTGAATCGTTAACTTAATTATTTTATCCGATAAGATAAGTTAAGATAAGATAAGAGAAAATAAATAAAAATAATTAAATTATGACAGATAATATGTTATAACATACTTTTAGAGGTCAAATATTGAAAAAAATAAATAAAATGTTTAATGAACAAATTGAAGTTAAATAATTACTAAATCTATAGATCTTCCATGCGATGTCAATTAATAACAAGTTTTTATATCGTTTCATACAGTAGTTTGCATTCAATAGTTTGAATTTAGTAGTTTGCATATGATAATTTACATTTGGTATTTCATATTCAGATGTTTGCAATCAGCGGTTTCTATTCAGTGGTTTTGTTTCAATAGTTTGCATTCATTAGTTTGGATTCAATAGTTTGCATTTATTAGTTTACATGGAATGTTTTTATCTAGTAGTTTGCATTCCGAAGTCTGTATTCAGTAGCTTGTATTTAATAGTTTATATTCAGTTATTTGTATTCAGTAGTTTATATTCCGTAGTTTGCATTCAGTAATTTATATTCCACAGTTTGCATTTAGTAGTTTGCATTCAATGGGTTATATTCAGTTGATTGCATTAAGTTGTTTGCATTCAGCTGTTTATAGGTAGTAGTTTGCATTTAGTAGGTACAAAATAGTCCCTTATCTTATTATTGAATTGCGAAGGATTGAAATAATATAAATTAAAGTTACCTTTTCCCCTCGACAGATTGGATCTAAAGTTTAGGTCTCCCGTTACTCCGTCAGTTAATTGTCCGAGTCCTCCAATCAACATTCGATCCCTAATGATTCCATCGTAGCTGGCATCTTCAAGATCGATTTCCAGACCTCGATCTTGACCTTGAGCAACCGAATAAGACACTAAACCATCTGCAACAAAAGAAATTATTCCTTCAGGAGTTTATTGACGTTGTCATCAATCGATAAAATTTACATCAGATATCTTGACAATTATATTATGAAATAATTGTTGGAAAATATAGCTTCTTCTGATAGATTCATAAATTAAAGATGACAAAACGATAACGATAAATTAAAAATGACAGAACGATAAATTTATGATGTAAAAAAGATAAATTAAAATGACAAAAATATAAGTTGAGGATGACAAAAATATAAGTTTAAGATGACAAAAATATAAGTTAAGAATGACAAAAATATTAGTTTAAGATGACAAAAATATAAGTTGAGGATGAGAAAAATATAAGTTTAAGATGACAAAAATATAAGTTTAAGATGACAAAAATATAAGTTCAGGATGACAAAAATATAAGTTTAAGATGACAAAAATATAAATTAAAATGACAAATTTAAGATGACAAAACGATAAATTCAAGATACCAAAAATATAAATTGAAGGTGAGAAAACCTCAACTTAATGGTAAAAGAGTTTAACTATAAATTAAAAATGAAATAAATATAAAAAATAATTCGCACTGCAATTTATTAAATTAAAGATGTCGCTTACAACTTAGATTCTGTGAATTAAAACTAAAAATTAATTTCGCGTTTTTATAAAGGAATTTTAATATTAAATTTTAGTGACATTTGAAAATATGTAAATATTAAATTTAGTTATTTTAATTTATTTTTTAGGTCCATTTCAATTTGACAAAAGTCACTTCTTCTTGTACTTATTATTCAGCTACTTTAATTTAACCTAACCAAATCAAACCAAACTAAACCTAACCTATTATAATTTAATATAGCCTTTGTTAAATGTTAATATTAATATGACGATTAGTTAACTATTTTAAGTAGCTAAGATATTCTTTACTATATTAATTTGAGCATATTTGTATTTATAATTAATCCTTTATAGCCTAAAATTTCATTACAGGCTTTCAAATATACATTAGTTGCCTCCATTATTATATATGAATTAGAATTAATATTGATCATTATACAACATGTAGACTTATTACCTTCCAAAAATGAAATTTTAAATTTAAATTCCACTGAATAATTAATTAGTCCATTAGCTTTAGCCCTCCGGTGTCGTGAAGATCCCCGGGCGGTTCAATTTTTACACCTTTTTTGACAAGTTGCAAATTGTTTTTCGTAACTCATAAAAAATGGATGGAAAACTTAGAATTTTTTTTTGTTTTATTAAATATTGAACCGAAAAAAGACCATTTTAGCTAATAGCGGATTAAATATTGACAAACGTTGCCCTTTTAAGCAACGATTAATACATATTATGTTCTACAAATTTAATCCCCCCTACAGACAATTTATCTACACATATTTTTTTGTCTATCAAAATATAGGTTAGGTTAGGTAGACAAATTGTCCCAGTAGACAAATTAGTGTGGATAATTGTCAGTAGACAAATAGATATGCCACCTTTTCTTGAATTTCAAAATCTTCTGAGTTAAAACTATTGATTATCAAAATCGATAAAATTTTACATGCATCGTACAGACAACTCTTTTTGAGACAAATTAGTACCTGTACACTACTTAATAATAGTATGTGTTTATTATTTTTATCGTATTTTTAATCATTTTCTTACCAAGAATTCTAAGTGTTGTGACTAAATGCAAATAAGCTAAGTCATTTATAAAGCCCAAAAATAACTTAAATAACTTTGGTCACCGAATAAATACTATAAAAAGAGCACACACACACACACACACAACCAATTTGTTTTATATCTATTATCATGTGGTTGATTGTAGTTTAATAAAGAGCCAATTGCATCAATTGCATGTAATTACACTGTTTCTATATCGTAAGTTATTCCATTCTTGATATTTATTATCAATGTATGTCATGCTATCTTAATTGTTCTATTGATTTCTGTAATCAATTGGAAACTAAGAACATAGATTGCATTCTCTTTATAACATAGAAAAGTATAAAGAGACTCTTTGTTGATAAAAAACCGAGTGCATTCTCTTTATAGTTTTATTCTATAGTAGATAGACATATAGTCAAGATAGATTCCTATTTGCTATAGAGTCATAATATTTGACCATCATAAATTCATTTTTATAGATGTATTTTCACGTGTACTGCAAAACCGGTCTGGATCAGAATAAGAATCACTTCTGATTGGTGCTCAGCAGCGGTTGAAGGTCTTCCATTGGTGGACAATATTTTTGATCGAGAAACTCCGATTCAGGTCGGTTTTATAGTGGAGACGAAAGACGCCTACTAATATTGTTAGGTTAAAGCGTGTCTACAGTAATAAAATTTTGACTGCGAATTAATTTATTAAGAACCGAAAGTTTATATTAAAATAATTAGGTCAGGTGAGGTCATATTCTGTTTTTATATGTCAGCTTCACATTTCATAAAAGAGTTGGTCAATATTACAATGTGTTAGTTTATGATAAAACATGACCAACGCTTTTAAATCTTTATTTTCATACTTCTGACTGCTTTCGACCTACACACTGGATGTCATCTTCAGCAATAAGATAGAAGAAAAATAACAGAAATATTATAAATTATAAAAGAATATAAAATATATATGGTTAAAAATATACTAATGAATTAGAATGGTGATGATGAACTTGAGTTTTAAAGCAGCAAAGAGAATTAAAATATTTGAGATCATTTATAATGTAATTAGCCGAAGCGTTTCGATCCAAATAAAGCCATCTTCAGTGGTGGAATAAAATAGGCCTACCGTACAGTGTATAAATATGAAGATAATTTTCGAAGAGGAACAACATTATCAAGTCGTCAATAATAAAATTATGATGAAATTTACATAAACACAATAAGAAATTATGTTTTAAATAGAGCTATAAATTAGTGTATTTCAAGCTGGTAGCTACTAGGTGTAGCGGTCAGCGTGCTCGACTCTACATCCAGAAGTTGTGGGTTCGAGCCTATCTGAGGCACTACTTATCATCAAATAAATAATTAACAACAGTTTTGAACGAAACGTGTCTGTAATTATATATAATTACTATATCTTAATTATATATAATTAATATATCTTAATTATGTATAATTAATATATTTTAATTATATATAATTAATATATCTTAATTCCCTGTGCTGCTTTATAATTAAAAATAATTAATAATTATAGTCAATAGAAATACCTACTTTAGAAGTTATGTATAAAATTGACCTAAATTATATTATGCTAAGCTTATTATTATTCATTGGCAGCCTGTATTAAAATAGATCAAAAATTAAATAATCTGCCAGTGTATGACAAAAATGATCAATAATTGAACAATCTGTTAACTTTTGGCATCAAATATTAACAATGTATAGACCTGTCTTTAATTAATGGTTATATAAATTATGGTTCTATTGCATTTTGTCACCGGACCAAAGAGAATTGATAACATGGCAGAAAATTCATACTTATTTGCGACAATACTGGCTTCTGGATTCAGACTGAATCCACTATT
>JAJNBT010048172.1:0-13321 GCA_028455955.1 Notopais sp. p TS-2021 | reverse complement strand
CTCTCTACTCTCTACTCTCTACTCTCTACTCTCTACTCTCTACTCTCTACTCTCTACTCTCTACTCTCTAGCTATCTATCTATCTTACTCTACTCTTTAATCTGATTTATAGAGAATATCTAAATATAACTCCCATATCACTAATTAACTAATTAATTAGTATTCTATATTATTTATTTTAATAATAAAAATGTAATATCATCAACATTATTTAAATTTTTGAATATTTTTCTCTTTGTAAACAACAACCGATATATTTATATTCATCAGCGCTTCTGTCAATAAATTTAAATTAATGAATACTATTTTTCAAATGAATATTATTAATTAATAAACTGGCGTAATTTTAAAAGTCTAGTGCATTTTCATTACACTGATAAAGTAATTTCAGATGTGTTTAGTGGAATGTTTATACATAATTAAATATTCATATCATCAGCTACCGTACAAGGTGTCTCAATAATTATATTTGATATTATTATTAATTTTTTCTTACAAATGGAAAACAGATTAATGGATTTTTGTTGAAATTTGACATGAATTTCGATTTGAAATAAAAGATGAGAAATAAGAGATTTCAAGTATGAAAAGGTGATCCTGAGATTTAAAGATTTTGTTTTCGTTTTTTCAAAGGTCGTAATACCATATATTGAAGATAGAAAGTATATAGACATTATCTTCAAAAAGAAATTTTATAATGAAAGATTAAATATGAAAATTGAATGCAATATTTGTATATTCAAATATCAGTCAATGCAACATAACATACTTAGATATTAATCGTTGCCACTTTTGTATATTCAAATATCAGTAAATGTAACATACGGATACTCAAATATCAATCCTTGTAACATTTGTATATTCAAATATCAATGAATGCAATATTGGCATATTCAAATATCAGTCATTACAACATATATGTATTTTTAAATATCAGTTAATGTACCGTAGGCACATTCATGTATCAGGTAATGCAACATTTCATATTCAAATATGAGAAAGTGCAATTTTTAGTATAATCAAAATGACTACAAAGTTAGAATTAACTGCATTAAAGATTCCTACGGGACGAAAACGCATGCGTCTTCATTGAATATATTAACGATTGTTTGCCACTTATGCCGATAAAAAGGTGCACGAATACAGTCGTAATAAATCAGGAGCTGAAATATTCGCGTGTTTTGAAGCCATAAGAAAATAACTAGTCCAATTGAAGCTAATCATTATATTGCAAGGTTCCAATCCTCTTCATAAAATGTCATTACTTAGAACTAGACATCATGAATAGATATCAATTATGAATGAAACTATATAGTAAATAATTGCTTTATATAGAGAAAATAAAGAAATTTAATACACGTTACTTGAATGGTTTAGTATTTAATCATATATTTAAAAGAAATAAATTACTTTTAAGAACCAAATTATTTGTAGGGGCACGATATAATTTATATCTATACGGTATGTCGATATATATAAAATAGTTCAATTAAAAAAAACTGTCTGACCAGATGCTATAAAATGTAATCTATATTTAGATATCTATATGTTCCATTATTAAGTTTAAATAATTAAATATAATAAAATAAGAACAAAAAATAATGTTTTTATATTAAAAACTAAACAAATATAGTTGAAAATAACCAAATTTCACATTTATAGATCGAGTTTACGTTTGAGTGTCGACCGTGATTGATTTCGAAGCAGTTTACTTTATTGGCCTCAATTTCTGTTCTATTTTTAGTCGATAAATGGTTTAGTGTCCTTTCAAAATGTTCTTCTTTAGTGATGAAATTGCCATTTCCATGTTCGTAAGGCGGATACTACTACATTTTTATAAATTTTCCTTAAATGTGTCAATTTCTTTTAACAAATTGTTCCAAGGTATTTTTTTGAGTTAGGATTTCCAAACCATTACGATATTGAGATTATAATTTGGTTTAGCCGATTTTACTGTTTTGTAATATACAAAATATTAGGATTTAAAATAGATGAGGATGATTTAAAATTTCACTATGTAATTTTTTAAGAAATATTACAATACATGTTAATTTTATTAAGAAATCATTAAATCAGCCTCGAATAATTTTTATTTATCGTATTCAATTGTTAAGAATAATGCATTGTATGTTCCTGATTCTCGATGCAGCGATATTACTAATAATCTTTTCATATTAATAATGGTCAATCAGTTAAGAAATAATAAAATATGGCATGGTTTGTTCATAGGTAACGTAAATTGGAAGACTTGAGTACAAATAGAATCATAGCTTAAGGTAGGACGAATTAATAAGGAAATTCAATAAAGAAAGTTATAAGTATAATTTAAAATTGTGTAAAAGTACAATGTTAAAAGATATATTGACTAGAGAATAGGAGTAGAAATACAGTTCTGAATTGTGTACATTTGATTATAATATGTAAATTGCATTTCGGTAGTTTTTGGTTTGTAGGTGATAATTTGTACAATTTATTTTTAGAAATTTGCTAAATGTCACAAAATTCTTAAGATTTCAAAGTAGAATAAAAACTTACACTTTTTATAAATCTATTAATTAATTAGTTTTAAAAAATTACGAATAAAATTCTGATCAAACAGCTGTTATAATGTTTCAATTTCAATTTGCTGTTTAGCCATTTAAAATCACAACTACTTAAATAAGTTTTTTATAAATTATAGATTTATTACTTAAAATTTGTACAACTTACATTTTATAAAATTTAAAATTTTTATAACTTAAAATTAAAAAAAACAATAAATTTTATAGAAATTAATTTCTAGAATTTTCTATTTAATTTCCAATTGAAATGCCAAAAATGAAATCAAATTAGTAGACTTTATTTTTCTGCACTTGAATCTGACGATTGTTCATAGACTTAAATGGATTAATGCAACGTGTCGCATTCATATACACCCAACACCAATTTTCATTAGCTAAATTAAATAAAGGTCACAAAATTAATCCTCAACGATTAAACGAGATGATATTAGAGATCGGTATTCGTCGAATTATATCGTTTTTGATCGACAAATTTCTAGCCATTTATATACCGACTAAAATTGCCACTTAAAATAAAGTAAACAATTACTGTACGTATTTATTTTTAAGTGAAATACGGGGTTCAAGTACTGTAGAATTGTAGTTACTTTCTGTTGCTCATCCATAATTGACTATAATTAAATCAACTTTAGATTATAGAAGAAAACTTCCCAACACATTAATTAAATTGATCAATTCTCTGAACTCAAGATTATCTGAATATATTTATGGAACGTCTAAACTTATGTATTAAAGAAATCTAATAGAAATTTTAAGAAAATGTATGCCTTAAATTTACATATGAAATAGAAAAAGACAAATTTCTAAATTTCTCTAAAGAAACTAAAACTCTTACGTCTGTATAAAAAGAAACTAACAATGGAGATTGCTTAAATTGTAATATCGTCTCAGATACAAAGACGGATTAATTTATAATTAATATTTAATTTATTTAAATTAAATAATTATATTGAATTATAATTTATAATTAATTATATTCAATTATAATAGCATCTCTCCTATCAGATACAAAGACGGATTAATAAAGACTTCTCTTCATCAAACATATACCATCTGTTCTGATTGGAACTCTCTTTATATTGAAATAGAAAGAATAAAATAAAAATATATTTTCCATATTACTTGTTGATCACGTCACTAAAAATGTCTTAAATGCAAAGCTCTAACCTGAATTAAAACCATCCTTCGAAACTATTTGATTATTTTAAAGAAGACAAATAATAAATGACATCCTAGCATCAACGCCAAGAATATTAGATGAAGAAAATTGTAAAATAAAATATGAAAAGTAAGAATAAAATTGTCATCTGATATATTATCAAAATGGGAAATATAATAATAAAAAAAGCTCGCCAAGTTAACAAGTCGAATAAGTAAGACAGTCATTGACTTAAATCTTAAAGCAATGTCGTATACCAATTTACTTGTCCGGAAGCCGAATACAATATCGGTAATTCTGATAATACTTATATTGGTATATAAAACTAATCAATACTATACTCAACAAATATTCTTTATCTCTACAGATTGAAATGAATTATCATGTAGAGATTTAATCCAAGTATATATCTATAAAAATCATACATAAGGTATAAGAGACTCAAGTTCAAAATCATGGTCAATAAATATAAGCATCCTGCCATGTTTCAACATGGACAATAACAGCTAAAATTATGACAAATTTCTACAAACTGAAATAACTATTTTGATACTGCTTATTCGAAAATATTCATAATTGATTGGTGATTACGACAATAATCAAAAGTAAGTATCTGTTACCACTAAATAGCTGTGCTGAAAATAGTGCTTGATAAAGAATAAATTATTCCGCGCCAATCTGTCTCATAACTTTAATTTGTGGTAATGCTTTGCGTAGGTAGCATCTAATTATATATTGCCTTAGTTAATTTCGTTATCTGAATTATACCAGTACATGTTTATTACTTTTTTAGTCAGATTATATTATATAACTTCCTTTGCATTTTATATTATATCTCATATTGTATATCTCCTACACAGTATCAACGTATACTTATACCATATTTTCCCGGCACCATGAATGAGGAAAAATGGTCAATTTAGTGCACATAAATGATGTGGTCACACAATCACATAATAGCATTTTTGTGCCAAACGAATAAAATACGGTACGATATGAGAAAGAATTTATGTATGATTCCTTAATCCCATCGTTGCAGTAAAATAATTATATCAAATCATGCACTAAACTTTTGTACATATTTCAATACACTTTATAAAGCATTTTGAATTAAAAATTAGTCAATTTGTTTATTTTTGTATGAATAATAACTAATTTTCTACCTCATTACATCATTAAGCATCTAAAAATATACTTAGAAGTTCACATACATATATTTATAATGATTTTTACCCTATGACTTTATAACTGGATATAGAATTACAAAAAATGCACAGTATAAATCTTAAAAATCTATATTTCAATTATTGCAATCAAATATAATATTCTCTCACTATATCTACTGCGCATACATAATATATATATGCATGTATGTACGTACACGCGTGTATGCCTTAGAAGCTAAAAAAATCCACTAGATGACTAGCTAAGCATTTAATTCGAGTTGGCTGAACTCCAATTCAATTCTTAACAAAAAGAAATGGGAAACTTTTATAATTCGAAATCCATGCAGACGTAATTAATTTATCAAGTTAAATCCTACTCATAAAATATACAAAGACCGAATATAAATTCCCTTGTCTTAAATTGTTGGAAAAAATCTATTGGAATTATGCATTGTAAAATAAAAATTATTAGTCGACATGCAATATTTTGTATGTTAAGTTTAAAAACTTAACCTGAGAAGGCAAAAAAGTGTTGAAGACAAAAGTGTCCGAATAGAAAGTGTAGAATTGAGTTCCCAAATATAATTTAGATTATGTGTGCAGTGAGTCTGTAATGGCGATAATAAACCGTTGTCATATATTTTTTCATTTCAATAATACGTAATAAATAAATAATAATTAAACGTCGCATATCATAGAAGCTTTAATTCAAGCTGAAAAATAACAATTATTGGGCTAATAAAAATATTTTATTGTCTAATAATCTATATAATAAATAACTATTTTATATAATTAATATTTTTTTTAATATTTTTCCGTACAAAATATTCGAATATATTTCCTCCGTATCGCTTCTCTCCGATACGGAGGAAATGGGTCGATGTCCAGGAAATTTAGGGCCGAGTCTGAGCCACACTCGAAATATGGAATCGACCAAGTTCAACATAATTTCCGGGCTCATTTCTCGTCAAATGACTTTTAGTAACGAACAAAAAAACTATCGATGCTAATATCGGTATGAAAAATTGGTGCAAATATTTTGATATATTCGGAGGAAGAAATCAATTTCGATTTTTCATTATTTAATCTTTCAGGAAATTAAGTTTTAAGATTTATCGATTACCTCTTAGATATAGAATTCTAGATATATTTAGTATAATTTATGTGTAATTTCGTTAGAATATCATAATTTAGGTTATAGAGGAATGTAAATATCAATCCATTTGGTTATAAAAACTTCACAGCTAACCCTATCTACATAGATGTAGCATGGAATCCGTCCAGACTTTCCATTGTGAGCAATTTCGTTAAAAAAACTGGAACAGTGAAGAGATCCAAAATTCAATTGACTCATCAAGTCATGCATATTTTTCATTTAGCCGATTGCAATTCTATCTAATAGAATACATGAATATATAGTTTGGAGCGTGGCAGTTTTACATGGATTTTCCATTAATTAAACCAATTCATGGATTGGAAAAGCTTCGTAGCTAAAATAATAGATTGGTTTATTCCCCAAACAATTGTAACAAAATGTGCTTTGATTTTAAACTCTGATCGTCGAATCTAGGGAAAAATTGTTCAATTACAGAGAATAAATAGCTGAAAATCTAAAATCTACGTCCGAACACGGTCTGTAGATTATATAGAATTTATTAATTAAATATAAATATATAATGAATTATTGACTCCCCTCGTGCCAGAATTAACAAAAAGAAGATTAATCGTTTCCGCAGCAAGGACAATTTTTGTTTTGACTTAAATTTATTTGTCGAAAAAATCATTGGAATTTATGTTATATAAGTCCTCTTCTTTGAAGTTTAGCTATGTAGAATCATAATCACGGCAAATTTTAATAAATTTGAATGGTAGTTCAATATCAAAATATTATTTCTCATGTTTCCTTTGACTGAAATTTAGATCTTCCCAATTTATAAAATTCCTAGATATGAAGGTCATAACGAAGGATAATTGGCAAAAATAGGCCGCTTGCATATCGAATTTGATTGAACGATTAAAATTATCGATTTAAAAATGACAGCGTTGATTCATGGTTATAAGATTTTATTTATAAATTTACTTGTTTTTTTCTTAATTGTAACATCATCCCAGTTTATTTAATATTGTACAGGTGTAAATCATAAGCCACTTACACTTTTTATTTTTTTTTTTATTCTGGTTTCTATCCAATCCTAGAGATTTATATGTCATTAGTTAGCTTGCTGTGTAAGAACTTTTTGGACATCAAGTTTATGCCTATATTCCATATTCCTCTTATTACGGCATCAAGACTAACTTTAGTACAAATAGTGTAAAATTGCAGCCTAGCACGAGGGTTCTATATCATCAACTGAAGTGAAACAAAAATTTAGCTCATCTGGGTAACAATCTATATTATTCACAAGAAATTCGTGGAGACTGGTTCTGTACTTGATAGATAAAGATCAGGCTACCCCAAGACTGCAAGATATGAAGAGAATTTGGAGAAAGTAAACAATGCTTGTAACTTGAGCCAAACCAAGTCTATTTGACAAGATTTTTTAGATCTTGATCCCAGCACAACCTCAATTCAAAGAATTCTTTAAAAGGATTTAAAATTGTTTCCGCATAAAATTCAAGTTGTTTATTAGCTCCAGAACCAAGATTATGATATGCGAGTTGAAATGTGTGAGACCCTTTTTCACCATTACGAAATTCATCCACAAATTTCAAACATTTAATTCAGTGATGAAGCTCTTTTCACCTTTCTGGACGAATTAACCGCCGCAACACGAGAATTTGGGGGACGGAAAACCCAGTGGTTATTGCTGAACATAAAGGGATACACCGAAACTTGTCCTGCAATGTACCATTTCAGTGGCTAGATTGATTGGACATTATTTTTTTCGCAATTTCAATTGTCAAACAGTGAACCTCAATGGTGAAAACTACCGTCAAATGTTCAGAATTTCGCTTTACAAAGCTAGCAAAAGTTGCTGTTAATTACAGCTTATTTTTTTCAATAGGAAGAAGCCTCACCTCACTTCTCCCGAACTGTGAAAGAATTCCTAAACGATAAATTTCCCGACCGCTGGACTGGTCGCTGAGGCCCCTTCGAATGGACTTCCCGCTCACCAGACAAGACGACTTGTAATTTTTTTTGTGTGGTTTCATCAAAACCAAAGATTAATGCATGAACTCGATGAAGTAATCCGACATTACTGTGCAAACATTCCGATGGGAATGCATGTTGATGATGTCGGGAATACATTTGTTAATCGTTGGCTCGAGTGCTATGAGAAATCTTGTCTGAGCATGAAATTAATTTTATATTTCAAAAGCAGCATGAAAAAAATTCTCAAATATTCTTGTTTATGTGTACCAATTTTGAAAATATTTGTCCAATTTCTTTTTAAAATAAAAATAAAATAAAGTGTGAAGTGACTTATGAATCACCCTAGGACTTGATTTTGTATCATTGTTGACTGAAATTTAATGGCTTTGTTTATATAAATTTTGTTGTTTGACTGTCATAAATACAAACCGAATGAGATTGCAACGGCTTATACACAAAAACATTTTGATTGCAGCAAATTAATATTGTTCTGAATAGATTGAATTGTAATTGAGACAGATGCCATTATTGAGTTTCTTATTTGAATGGATGTGATTAATCATTTTAATGTCTATATCTATCAAGAAATGTTCATTATCTCATGCAATATGTTATATTTACTCAACAGCATCAATATCTATAAATATGACATCGGCATATCTATAGCCAATTAATTGTTTAAAATCAATCTGAATATTATACGACTTCATTTTAATAAATCTCAAACAGACGACCAACCAAACAAGATGGCCATTAATACAGTGTCAATTTAGATGTAAGTTTCTTATTCGATTTACACATGACATTACGAGGGATTATTCTTGTGAACATTGCCCTAGATATTGAAATCCTTTTTACTGATATCGCCCTCGTCATAGTTCTGATTCGCGTATTTTTGTTGTTGATTAGGGTTCGTGCATCAAATAAGGTTTGGCAACTATTGATGTAGGGAGACAATATTAGGTCAATGATAGGCACGAATTCATGCGTAGACTATACCATTAATTCTTTCGGATAATCATACAAGTTTGATGTCATTACATTTTGGCATGATTAGCATTTTTTTTTAACAAATCAAAGCACCTGTTATGATATTTCGATCTATACCCGTATTATTTAATGAAATATACTCTTATTTATATTTTAAATAAAGCATACTATTAAGATTAGATTAATAAAAAAATATCTATTATAACCTAGTAGAATAAAAGACACTTAAAATCTAACACTTTTGTTAGTTTTGTATTTATCTATAAAGTTTCAATTCGCGAACAACAATTCATAAATGTTAGTGAAAATAGTTTCTTATTTGCAGAGCCTCCAAATAAATATTGACTTGGTCTTTCTGTTTCATTTCATTCTGAGCCTCACATATATAACAGTTAAGTGTCAACATTATTGAAAAACCAAGTCAGTTCTTAACTGATTAACTAAGGTTGGTTTTTTACGTCCTGTAATTGTTTACTTTTCGTTTCTTTCTTTAGGTTTGGCAGTGGAAGAAGGATTGTAAAGTTAGACGTAGAAATAATAAACGACGGCAGTTAAGACTGTTTGTTCCTTTAGAAAGGTTGAATAAGTGAGTTCATCCTCCCAGCCGATAATAAAAGGCTGGGAAAGTTATTAGAAGCGGTAACCATTAGGTACAAATAAGTAACTCTTAGAAGCTCATTTAGGATGTAATAACAATGTTCATGTCCCTTTTAGATACGGTACTTAATTTTTATAATATTTTTAGTCTATTTTGCTTCCAAACGGATAATTATCATTAATCTAAATGATCATTATATAGCAGTGGTTCTAAACTGTGGTCGCGGACCCCTATAGGGATCCGTGTAAGTATATCTATCACATGATCAGCAGCTCACGGTCTCACATTTTTTTTCACATTTAATTTGACATAATATTTAGTACAATATTTTGAGCTCGAAAAGAATTCGTTTCTAAGTAATCATAGGGAACACTTATTCTATAGTACTAAATATATCCATGCATATTGTCTAATATTTTATTAGTTAGTGTATAGATAGATATGTAGCATTGATAAATATATTTTTTTCAGTTTAACAATTTTAATACTTCTTTATTTATTATTTTTGGTAAATAGAATTTTTTTTAATATATTGTTTTGGGTACACCTGTATTTCTCTAATGAGGAACACGTAAGGTTCGAAACCCGTTGGTGAATGTTTTTCTATTAAAATGAAGATAAATATTGTAAATTTGTGAATAAAACTGAATTTTCCCCAATTGTAATATTTCAACATGGTTTCCCTTTCATATTTTTGTAGATAAAAATTATCTAAGTGGATTTCCTCGTTTAGGTTGTGGATATTTGAACAGATAAAGCGAATAACGATCATTCTCGAATTGAATTAATTTTATCTAAATATTTGGACATATTGAAATTTCTACATAATAAGAAATTTTGAAAATATTTTTTGATTAATTTTTCTTTCAACTACTTTTTGAAAAACAGTTCTGAATATTCATTAATTTTTAATTTAATTATAAAGTGATTAATTGAAATAGTTGGGATGTTTTGGTAAAATTTCTCTACGAAATTGTCCAAAGAAAATGAGCATAGTTATAGGGCAGTTATAAGGAAATGACTTCGAGCGATAATAATGAGAGTTAAATAGTTATTTTAATGGTTAAGTTCGTGCTAAACGTTCATTTCAATTGGCAATTGCTGACAAATTTGTCCAGAGAACCAAAATCTTATTTTTATTTTCACTTATCACCTAAAATTAAAGGCAAAATTGAACTTTCTCATTTTAATGGTTATTTCGATTAAACGTTTTTATAATTACGGTCGTTCTAAATTCTGTAAATGACTTAACAGAAAATATGAACAAATAAAAAATGTGTAGAAATTTAAAAATTATGATATTTCAGTTAATAATTTTATTACACCGCCCATCACATGTGACCGGTTAATTGTACATATGATCCACATTTTTAAATATCTTTCAATTTTATTTTCAGATACGAAATATAAACAAAATATCGAAATCATTTGGAAATAATTTTATCTGACATGGTGACAACTCCTGCCAGACATAAAGAAGTAACGAACCGATACAATTCTTATGACATTCTGTCATAATAGTAAGAAAAGAACTTTTCATCAACACAACGGAACTTATACAGGTAACACTGGTTCACAAAATGACTATAAAAAATATCGTTAAATAATGTATATGCCTAAAATTTAAGTACATAATTTAAATATATAGCATATTTTATATATTTATTTAACAATGCACTCTAGAGGGAAACATTTTTGAAGTTAGGAAACTACTGTACTGTTATAATTTAAATAGTACACAATATATAAGAGTTATTTTTCGAATTGAATGAGTCTTTCTGAATTAACGGTTATCAGACTGAATGCCTAAATTCCAAATGCCTAGCCACATAATGCCTAATGGTCGAAATGACTTAAAGACAAAATGACTATTTGTAAAAAAAATTAACTTTAAAGTTGATCTATTTGTTAGGCATTTTGTCCGTTAGACATTTTTATATTAGGCATTTTGTGTGTATGCATTTTGACTTAAAGCATTCAGTCTGTATTGCCAATTTTTGAATATATAAAGTGTATTGGATAATATTCTATATAAACCAATGCTCCCAACATAATTATTTTGATTCTGCGATAAATATTGCAGTTCATAATTATTTTTATTGTCACATAATATCTAAGATAAAATTAGTTTCCTTTAAATGTCAAAATGAACTAGAAAATTCCAGTGATGAACTTGATCTAAATTATAACTTCATTTCCAGACATAATTCGCCAAAATGAATAGAAAGATCATATTAGCTTAATATCCTTTGAAAAAGATCATAAACCGATAACAGTTTCACAGATCGTTCTGTTTATGAAAACAAGAAGTTTATTAAAAACGCTGTACAGATGTTGTTGCCGTTGCCTGGTTTACAAAGTTAGGTCTCTTTTATATATATAAAATAAGCAACAAGGTCTGAATATATTGTTTTCCTCTCGCGAGAAATAGAGTATCGTCGTATTTTATAATATGATGGCGAAATTGTCTCAAGTTTTTTATTAGTTGGCTAACTTGCGGGTGTCGTCTTGGGTGACGTGATATGTGCTCCACTTTCTTGGTCGAAAAAAGGAAAAATGATAAACTCTGCTACCGACGCGATGTTTAGAAAGTTACACGAAAAAGTTGCTCTCATAAATTCATAAAATATTGGTAAAGGATGAAGACTCTTGTAACGTTATCTTGCGTAGTTCCATCTTCGTTAGCTGTTGATAGCTTACGCCTTACAGGATGGAATATATATTGTGGTAAATATTCCTCGCATATCGAAATATCAACTAACTTTTGGAGAATTGACTCGATTCATTATTGAAATATATTTTACTTTTCTATTTTTACTTTCTTTGAGAAATAAAATGATAAACACTGAAAAGAAAATTAGAAAGATGATCTAAAATGATAAAGAAAACAAAGAAAATAAGTAAATTAATCTTTAACAAGAATATTAATCACTAAAATATTGAAGAAAAAAAATATATGTTCCATTTTTTAATTTATATATATATATAAATTGAAATCATATTCATGAAATAAAAATCTATTTAATATTATCTCTCTTTATAATGGATGATAAAATCATATTCATGATAAAATTCAAATTTGATAATTAAATTTATCCATAAATTAAATATTAAAAAAACGTAGGAAAAATGATTTCAATTAATACGTTTTACATTTTCAGCTTAATTAAATTTACATAATAAAAAATATATATTCAATGTGTTTTTTCATACGGAAATCAAAAATAATATAAGTAATTGTTCCCTATAAAATATGTATTAAATCCGTAATATTAGAATAAAATTATAACAATAGCCACTATGGATATTGAACCTTCGTGAAATTTTGCTTTTATTCGTTTTAAAGGATTTTTTAAAACTCAATTTTATAACAAACATTATTTTAAATTAATGAGGTCGATTCTTCCTCGTTTATCGTATTTATATTGTATAATATAAAATATAAATACAATATGTTATGTATTTATTTATTTATTTTTACAAATTCATATATGTAATCAATTAATAGTACATGAGTTAACTGTAGGAATGCTATACATTACTAAATATATAACATGGTAGGTACATGTATCATATATTTTAAAGAAAAAGTTTGTACAGTATCGGAGAATATGCTATATATATATATATAAAAAAATAAACTTGCTAATTAAATTATTAATTATTAATACAAACTGTATACTGAACTAAAAACGTTATAAAATAAAAGGAAAGTTGTTAATTTATTTTATTTTTACTTGTTCTACAATATTA